>PVKM010001323.1:0-80101 GCA_004027735.1 Carollia perspicillata | reverse complement strand
TGAAACTCCAAAGCTGGCCTTCAGGGGGATGGCAGGACATTTCCTCATCGGTTGCAGGACCTAAGTGGGAGTGAGAGAAGTTTTTAACTTTATATGAATTTGGGAGTTTGTTTTAATTACTGAAATGAAATTGTTAGTATGACTCTATGTGACTAAAAATGCTTCTTTTATTTTAAAGAAAAAGTGAGGGAAAAAGCTATAGGAATCATTTAACATGTTCTAGTTGTTCAAACAAACTGGTTGTGCATGCTATTTTATACAACAGGAATGAAATGACAAATTTGTATCAATTTGTATACATTTATTGCCACCACATTAGGGAAAAACCTCAAGTGCATGCTTGGTTCAGTGAGAAATACTGGATCATTGTTATTTTGAATGCCTACATTAGAGTAAATTGTTTATGTCACCATATATACATGTACATAAACATATATATACATATATATGTTTAGGTCATGTATACATATATACATGTACATAAACATATATACATATATGTTTATGTCATATATGTCATATATACACATAGTGTATATACATATATATGACAAATCTTATTTTTACAAACACAAAATAGTCTCTTAATTTCATGATTAAAACAGTTAAATCACTGCAGCACTTTTAACCAAAACAATCTTATCTTCATAAAGAACTTTAAAAGGTCATACAGTAAGAGACTTTCATAGTTCGACAGAATAAATAAGACTTTTAAAAATCATGTTTTTGCTATACTAATGTATTGCATTTCAGGCATGCTAGTAGACACTGGGGAAACATGAATAAGACCACATCCTTGTTACTAAGCAGTTCATGGTCAAGAAGCAAGACAAACACATAAACAAAAAATGCCAGCCACTGGGCTAGTGAAGGCCTCTGCGGATACTACAATGCCACCTAACTGTGCTTCCTGCTGCCAGACTCACATCTCTCACGACGACCGCACTGGATCTAAATAAATCTAATATGACCATGGCACACACTTGCATTGAATGCTCTGCTAGCTTCTGGTAAACATCAATGATAAGTTCAAGTACCTTAATCAAGGATAGTGCTTACGATATGTCCCTTAGCTACTTCTCTATTCTCCCTTTTAAATACTTCCCTTTTGTTAACCTTCCCGGTGCCTCAAACTATACCACATTGCTTCATGCTTCTGACCTTTACTCTGCACTGTTGTTCCTTTTCCCTGGAATTCCTTCCCTATCTCATCTAACTATAAAACTTCGGTTTATTCTTTGAGACGCTGATAAGATACTCACCTCTTTCTGAGATCTTTCATACCCACCCTTCTTTTTTGAAGTGATTACATCCTCATTCATATCAGTTCCGTTTCTTAGCCATACTTTTATAATGTCACATATGTTATTGGCTGGAAAATATCTACTCAAGAACTTCACTTTTACCACTAGACCATTAAGTACCTGCTATGGTCACTGGAAATTATAGTCGATGAACAAATGAAATAACTGAATGCTGAATTTGGTTCATTACATGATGATATTTATTGACCATGATTAGGGGCCATTTGGGGGAGTCAAATGGAAAATTGCTAAAAAGCCCTTTGAATTGGCTCTGAAGAAAACACAGATGAGGCAGGTTGAAGGAGAGTTGGCTGGCTCACCTCTGAGAATTAGGCTCAGGATTTATGAGATGGAAAATGAGGAATCTTACGAAGTTCAGAGGTTCCTAAGGACTTAGTGGTTGAAAGAAGCAATTAGCTAGTACTACCGAGAACTGACTCAAAAATCCCTGCAACCTAGTGTGATGTTCATCTGAACTTTGCTCATACTTCAGATTCTGCTTGTTTTTTTCATATGCTTCCATGCCCTTACCTTTCTTTAAAGTCATTCTGATGTTCTTTCAAAAACTCATAATAAAAAGTTCAGTTAAACAATAACTGCTTTTCACTTATTGGAAATTCATACAATTTCTATAAACATGTAAATGTTGGAAGGAATTGTTAACCACGCTCACCCCCTGTACCAATCACTTGGTATCTTTTCTTTACTCACTTGAACATTTTTTTAAAAAACAAAAAGTCTTTCCTGTAATTTTATGATTCCTCCATATAACTAAAGGGGAAACATTTAAATTAACTTTCCCACACAACCATGATCATATCTTCATTTTTAATACCCATTATCTCAATGAGTGTTTCCCCACTTCCGCCAATACCACTATCATTAGTACGTGATCATTCATAGGGTCAGCTTATCCCAGAGATCTGTTTAAGATGGTTTATATACACTCCCCTTGATTTTAACAATTCACATACACAACAAGAAATCTAGTTCATCTGATATAGGTCTTGGCACTACATATCCCAAGAGATAAATTACTGAACAACCTATTTCAAGCTAAGTGAGAGACTGAAGCCTAACTGTATAGTTTCTGACCATTCATTCATTAACAAATATTCATTGATTCCCTGGCTAGTGTAGGTTGGTGGACTGAGTGTGGGCTGCGAACCAAGGGGCCACCAGTTCAATTCCCAGTCAGGGCATTCAAAAACTATATATATACATTGAGTTTCTACTGAGGGTCAAGCACTAAACTATATATTATGAATACTAAGAGACACAGAACACCCACTACCTTCAGGGAACTCCACAGTGAATTCACAGACAATGATAAACACCTGAGATAGGAGTTAGGTTAAAAGATGCTGGAGGAGCAGTGTGGGGCTCCAGAGAAGGCTGCCAAGAGGCATCCCAGAGGAGGCCTTGCTTAAGTAAGTTTTTGAAGGATGAGTAAGAGTTAGGCCAAATGATAGAAAAGGGAGTTTCAAGCATTAGGGACCACAGATGCTAGAGCATGCAAGCATGAGCCTACTGGTACTTTTAGAGACTTCAGGCGTTAGAGGTAGCTAGAGCCAGGGGTGTGTGTGAGGGTGTAAAGAGGTGAAGCTGGAGTACTAGGCATGCCCTGATGGCCAATAGCATGTCATGCCATGTTTAGATTTTACCCTGAAGGTCACTAGAAAAATCATTTTAACTGGAGTGCAAAGGAGACAGGAGAACCAGTTGGAAGGTTACTGTAGTAATTCAGGTGAGATAGGGAATCCCAGGAAATGAGCTTGTTTGGGAGGAGCTGAAATAGCTGCTAGACACTGACTAGAGCACACTGCTTGGCTTCTATAGTAACATAGTTTTACCCTTCCTTCCTGCCAGCCCCGTTTTCTGTCTGACCTGATGCTCTCACTGCATGTCGTAAACCAGCTGGTCACCTTTAAGCCTGCTGCTAACTCCAGACTCCTGTTTTGTGGTAATATACTTGGCTAATGGGGTTCATACTATGATTTAATTACCCACAATGCAAAATTTGCTTTTGGAATTTCAGTCCCTTTTGATTTAGCCTTGAATCATAGTGAATCTGTGTCCTAGTTATCTTGCTTCCTGGGAATTCTGGTGGAAAAAATTTTTAAAAGTCATATAATTCTTTCCCTAGGGCTATCTATGTTTATTGGCCAGCTTTCCACAAGGCACAACAAGGTAAGGGCAGGAAGGGGTGGGAGCTAATCTCCTCTGTGGGTACCCAGAGGTGAGGGACTGTGGTCTCTGGTGTTTTTGTTCCATCTGGCCACCAATAGAAAATCAACAGGCAGCTACACAGCTTTGAAAATTATGTCATAAAGTCCTTTGCCATGATTTCTTATGGGAAAATTATTTTTGATAAATATATTTTTGGATTACTCATGCTTCTCTGATAATAATTTCACCACATATGTCAAGGAGTTACTATATATGTGTCTGGAAATAAGAAAAAAGATCTAAACTAGAGATATTCAATTATAATTTAAAAACAAAACCACAAAGTAATGTTTTGGTTATCACATATTCTTAATTGATTGCATGTAAAGGAAGCATTGTCTCCAAATCCATCTTAAAGGTCAATGACGGAAATAAATTAGTGAATGTAAGTGCCAAATATTCTAAGTAATGGATCTTACCTACAACACAAGCATGTTAGGGGTTCTATTTAATGAAGAAAAGCCAAACTATCACTATGGGACATTTTCTCATCTGAATAGATGAAAAAAGATTAGCAATTCAGACACTTTATAAATTCTAATTTACAAATTAATTTTGAAAACTTCGAAAAGTTTTAAATATGATTAACTCCAAACTTATGACTTTCTCCTACCCCACTCCCCAAAAGGGAACACTTCATTAAACTTGTATTTAACAAGCAAATTTAAAGTAATAAGATTTTATAAGTCTAAGATTCTGCTCAGACTATTAAGAATTAAACTAATGAAACTATACTAACCACTAATTCATTAAATGTTTTATTTTAATTTCTAAGTATCTATTATGTAAAAATTAAGGAACATTTATAATTTCAATTGATATACTGGGAAAATGCTAAGTTAATATTGTTTTCCGTTCATAAAATTCCAAAATGTAAATGCATTTTATATCTTCATAAAAATCACCTTATATAAAAGGCCAATAAGAAGTAACACAAGAAATCAGCACATTTTCTACCCCTTGATAGTAGTGACTGGAAATAGAATTCTTGAAAAAAATTAAATAACATAAAACTGGCTTCTTAGTTAGCAACTTTGGAGTTTCCTGGTCTGTTATGTGGTTGAACTATTACTGGCTTGTCTGGGTTGGGTTGACCACCCATCTAGCACTCAGTCCACATGCTCAGTCTTGTGGGTATCTTTCTGTTCTCATGGTTTTAAACTCATGTTTGATTTTTCACTGACCTCTTGTTATGGTGACCTTTGAAGCAAAAACATTACTACCCCCACCACAGGCTATGTGTGATGTTGTAAATGTGAATTAAGTATTGAACAGACAAGTTAAAAAAAAAAAACTAAAAATCAATGTAGGAGGCCAAACAGATTAGGGAAAAATGCAAAAATCTAAATTGCCTACTTCCGAGAATTCCCCAGGAGCTTCATACCATTTCCACATTTTGAAAAGAATGTAATAAGAAGTTTTACAAAACAGAGACCGATGCAAATAAATGGTTGAAAGACAGAGAAATAGAATTCATTTGTTAAAAACAAAAAAAAGTTTTAAAAATTACATTTTATGTGTAATTACAACAATGCCTAGATTTATTCCTTTGGTACTACATGGCTTCTTGAGGCAACTAGAGTTTGGTCCCTGCTTACAAATGACCCAGTAAAGCCAGGAAGAGGCTCAGGGACTTACCTTTTCTCATCCACTCTTTGGGAGAGAACCAAGTGGGATTTCTGACCTGCCACACCACAGGTCCTTCGACTGGCACATGCTGCTCTTAACAACGTTCAGCTAACATCAACATCCGTTTGAACCAAGTGTTTCAGAGCGTTAAACAAAGTTTGAAAAGTTCTAATTTAGTCTGGAACGAAGATGAATTTCCTGAGACTTGAAATGAGAGCCCCTTTCTCCTACCTGCTCATCCAGGTTTTGTTTCCCTCATGGAAGTTCAAGCGGTTCAGTCAACAAATATGAGAGAGATTGCCACAGCAAAGTGCAATTAGTCAATAAGCTTAACTTTCCTCTTAGACACTCTATTCTTTTGCCCATGTAGACTTTTTTATTTCGAAACCCTGAGCCAGATTTATGGAGTTTTTTTTTAACATTTTGAGAGTTGTAGCTGAGGTAACTAGTACCCTAAACAATATTCATTTACTCTTTGCTCCTCGCTAAGGAGCCCAGTTTAGTTGGGGGTTGCAACATGATCACCTAAAAGCTATATTTACCAACCTCCCTTGCAGGTGGGTGGCCCTATGACTAAGTTTTGCCAATAAAACGTAAGCAGAAGCTATTGGGTGTGGCTGATTCAGCTGCTATATGCATTTGTCCTTTTGCCCTCCCTGTTCTTTCTGCCTAAAATGGTCATGTTTTGTTCAGCACTTCCTCTGTCACAACAGTGCGGCCGAAAGCTAGAAGGATCCTGAGGCGTGGGTGACAACAGAGTCACACAGCAGCCTTGGAATCTTGGGCTTTCTTCTCCGTTACTTTCTGTTCATTACAATCCTGTACCTTTTACAAAAACACAAGGTAAAAATTTTACATTGCTCCCACAGCTTAAAAGTAGCATAATAAAGATACTCCACATATGTAAAACTTCCCCAATAGAAATTTATCTCTCATTGTTTAACTCTGCCAGTTTTTAAAGAATCTCAAATTCTGAATGCAACAGTAATGCCACAGCTTTTGCTTGATAAATGAGAAAGTGGTCTCCTGGGAAAGTCTTGTGAAAACAAATCTCTGTGTGGTGAAACTGATGTTAATCAAATTCCATGAAGGGAAAGACTGGTACTAGTCCAATATGCAGATTCATAAATTGTGTCTAAAAAGAAACATAGTTTTACTGTTTTCCTGAAGAGATTATGCATTTGTTAATAGCAAACACTATAAGGGTTTTGCTCCTTATCTTAATTAAATACATAAGTCACATAATATCAGAGCCCCGAAGAAATCTATTTTTATGTTTCAACTTCTTTCCAGTGTTATTGAGAAATAATTAACATGCATCACTGTAGAAGTTTAAGTTGTACAGCATGATGGTTTGATTTACGTATATTGTGAAATCATGACCACAATGAGTTTCGTTAATATCCATCATCTCATATAGATGCAAAAAAGAAGAAAGAATTTTCTCTCGTGATGAGAACTCTTAGGCCCTGCCCCCTGAACAACTTTCCTGTCTGTCATACAGCAACATTACCTATAGCCATCACATGGGAAATTACATCCCCCATCCTATTTATTTTATAATTGGAAGATAATATTTTTTACCACCTTCTTCCAATTCCCACTCTCCCCCATTAATCACAAGTGTGGTCTTTCTATGAGCTTGGTGGGGGGTGTTTTTGTTTGCTTGTTTGTTTTTAGATTCCACACATAAGTGAGATCACACAGTATTTGCCTTTTTCTGACTTATTTCACTTAGCATAGCACCTTCAAGGTTCATTCATGTTGTTGCAAATGGTAAGATTTATATTCATATCATACATATACTACAATCTAAATGAATCATGATGATACTCTAGGCCATCCTCTCATTTTTCAACGTGAAAGACAAAAAAAGGGACAAAAAGGGGTAAAGTGATATTTCATTATTCACTGGATTCTTTCTCAAACAAGAAAAACTTTATGAAGTAGTGGAAGAAGAAAATAATTCTACCACTTGCTTAGAGTACTCCCTCTCTGACTTTTGTCTTACCTGCCCCTCTCACCAGAGGGATGCCCTTCCTTTTCCCACTTAACAACTCCTCCTTCTTTAACCTGTTTAACTGCAAGTCAGCCTTTAAGACCCAGGCATAGCATCATCCAGAAAACTGTCCCTGGCTTTGCCCAACATGTCCAGGCCTTGGCCAGGTGAGGAGCTACTCCTCTTTGTGGATGAACATTGTGCGTGCCGCCCTTCACCACAGGTACTTCAGATCATAGCGATCTGCGTGTGTTTCCTCTTTTCCAAAAGAAAGTAAGCCCCCAAGGGAAACAGCCATTTCTGTATGCTCCAGCATGCAGCATAGGATCTCGCAGAAAATACTTTCTCTATTTTTTTTCCTTGTAGAACATATATGCCCATGAACCCTAATGCAATGAGGACAAATGCTGAATCCGCAGAATTTTATTCAACTCTTTAATGTATTTTGAAACCCTTTCTCCTATGGACTTCAATCCTACAGCCAAATACATGTCCATAAGCTCAGGGATGTGGCTCCAAAAGGCCCCAAAGAGGTCTGGTCATACTGAAGAGTGGGAAACGACCCATTTTAATGTTTGATAGTACAATGAAAAGAACATAGTTTTGCCTTTGTGGGTTAAAGTGAACAGAATGCACTCGATAAAATCGTTCGTTGCCCCACAAGTCTCTGGTTGCTCAGGCTTGGTTTCCTAGCACATTGTGAAAGAGATGGCTTTTTAAATTAATAGGTTAATCTAGGCTTAGGAAAGGAAGATACAACAATGGAAAAGCCCATGATGCAAAATGCAGCAGGAAACTCAACTCTTAGAGGAACTGTATTTCCTAGAACAGAGGCAAGGGAGACTAGAATGTTACAAATGATATTCTTTAGGTAACATATTATTAAATTTGTTTTTAACCAAATCAACTATAATTTGGTGATTTTAGTTGAAGAGATTTCTAAATGAGAGTTCTCTGGTAATTATCCCCCACTCTTCTTTAATGAATGCTGTTTTTCATTCATCATATTTTAAATGATTCTATAAATAGTTTTTTATGTTAAAAATAGTTTCTCTTTAAAATAGAGTATTAAACAAGGGCCCTATATAAAATTTCCTACAGTGTGAAATATTAGGAAATAACAACCAAATAATTGATATAGTCATTTTAATTGCTACCTTGTTATCTGTGACCTAGTTTGCTTAGTGGTTTCTCTGATTTCCCTGGTTTACTGGAGAATGTTAGATTCAAAGTGGATGTAAGAATATTTTGATCTCTCTTTCAATTCTATTGGATTGCCACTATTGCTGTAAAAACAAATCAAGCTAGTAAAACTCATTTTTAGTATTTTTTTCTAAGTAGCAAGCTTTTATTAAATTGGATTTAATAAAGAGGAAAAGCAATTTTTTACAATTATTATTCCCTATAGAGTATGTGTGTATATCAGGCAAGAGAGGAAATAATCATATATTACAAACGAACACTATTACAAAAAATCAAAAAGAAAATTAACCTGAAGTCCACTTCTCTCTTTATAAACTGAAAGCAAGCCTGGCAACTTTTGGAGCTGGGAGGCTCGTACCTTTCTTTCCTACTCTCTCCAGCAGGTCTTTGGTCTGCATGCTCTTCTTGAAAACACTCATCTCCATGAGTTATTCCATCTAACCAAGATACAAACTAGCTTTCATTGTGATTACAAATGTTTCCAATGCATGCACTTCATTCCCAGAATGTGTAGAGGCCTGGATGAAAACTGTATAAAACTGTAAAATAATGTCATGTTTGTGAAGAGGCTTGTTCATGAACAACAGAGAAAATAATAATAAATGATGGCAGGCAGAGTAGGAGAAAGACATAGGTGAGGGTGTTAGGAGACAGGCACATGCAAAGGCACAGTCACACGACTGCCTCTGGCCGGATGGCGGTCAGCATGAGGATTCTCAGCACTGTCTTAGATCCGCCCCCTTACTTGCCAGTTATTTCTTAGAGGCAACAGCTTCTCTCTGCAGAGAGGGTGAACATTCGATTTAAAGGGCAGACCCATTTCCCAATATTTTATTCCTTTGTGCCAAGGTACCTTTGTGGAGGTCATGAATAAAGCTATATAAAAATTATAATGATAAAGCAATAAATTAAACCAGATCATCAGAGGCTTGTACCAAATCCATAACCAAAGGACATCATTAAAACCAAGCGGAATAAAAACTGTTACTTTGTTGGTCTGGGTACTTCTGAATAACTGGTTTGTGAATTAAATGATTATTTCTGTTTCTTTCTTTACCTTGGCTGCTGGGCAAACGCCATATTTGTCATTAAATGCACATCTAGCCTCATCATGTTTTCTTTCTTATCTTGGTCTTCCCTTTGGCTATACAATATTTTTAATGAATTTAAGTCATTTCTACTTACTTTATGGTAAGTCCTTCGTAAACCATTTTGACTCTTCAATAAAAGACAAGCTGGGGAAGGATTAGCAGGCAGGGAGTGAAGGGGACACAGAGAAAGAGAGTGAGCGTGTGTTCTGGGCTTTAGAGTTGTCCAGCCCAGACTGGCACCCCACCGCTTTCTAGTTTCTCCATGTTGGGTATGTTACATAACTTGTGATTTATTTAGCTGCTCTGAGTCTCAAATTGAGTACCTACCTGGATGAAGAAATTCCAGTAAGTGATCAATTAACATTAGTTCCTTTCGTCTTTCCTGATATTTTCATCACCATCAAAATCACACGCGTGTGTGTTACCAATGAATCTGTGCATAGAGACATATGTCACATATGGAGAAATATATATGCACACATATTCACATGTACACATGTGCATACCTCTCTCTACTGCACATACACAAGCTAAAGCTTTACCCAAAAAGTGCCCATTCACCAGTTTCCAAAGAACTTCAAGGTGACCAATTAAGAAACTAATTTATCCTTCATCACAAATGCCATTAGTTTTTTTGTTGTTGTTGCTATTAAAATTGTAATCTAAAGAGGATCTTGGAAGTCATCTAGGACACAATCAGGGTTTAGCTAACCTCTGGGTCAAATGGAAACCTAACAGAAGCTCCTCCCCTCGCATCCCCACCTGCCTGTCTGCTCCGGCAGTCATCGCCATGGCACCCAGTGCTCACCACTGACCTATTGCAGACAGTTAATCAAGAGCAGAGAGAGCAGCTTTCACAGTACAAGTAGTTACTTGTTCTCAACTTTTTAAAGTTCATAATTCAGTCTTACTGTCATTTCTTTCCTCTTGGCGGTGCTTTTATGAAAGGTAAAGCTGAACAGAAAGAAAACCAGAGTCATTAACTGTTTGAAAGTTTAATGTGCTACCAAACCAGAATTAGATGTGATAATGAAATTTCCACTGCTGAAAGCAGACTTTGCTAACTGATGTATGTAGTGAGAAGGTGGTCACATAGCCAATGAAAATTGTTTTAAAAATGCTCATTTTTTATATTTCTCATTCATTTTTTGTTTAAACTGGCCAAACACCAAATTAGACTTCAGTTAGTATACTTTAAAAAGTGAATTTAGTAAAGTTCCACTTGTTTCTTTTAGAAAATCTGTATTCTACATTGATAATATAGATGTGGATCAAGTAAACTTAGATCTGGAGAGTCTGGAACAACAGATCAAGAATTATGTCTTTATATTGCCAGATTGTATCCAGCCATCTAATTGGTCAGAGATGCCATCCAAGCCACCATGATCTAGGGTTTTGGAATGGTTCACCATGGGCATGCCACTTCTCAGTCTGGCATTCGAGTTATGTCTAAATAGGATTTCAATTCACCTTTTCTAACTGCTTCAACTTCTGCCCTCTGTGCTCAATATAGTGCATAGTGGATCATTAGTTGCTTACCAAATAGAACACACTCTCTTCTGCTCCTTTGTTTTGCACACACTATTCTCTCCCCCTGGCCATTTCCCTTCCTCCAGGCATCCCATCCCTACCACCCCACCACCCTTCCTAATGCTTCCACTCAGACACCTCTTACAGAGCACCATCTGTTGAAATGATACCCATTTAAAGTTTAGTTAAACTGCCCTTTTTCCAAGAAATTATTCCTTCCTGCCCACGCCAAGCTAACTCAATCTGTTTTTCCTCTTCATCTTGAAATCACTTTGCTTTAACTGTTGTCCGTCACTTTTCATAGTTTGTGGCACATGGTGGAAGCTCATTTACTGAATGCTAAGGGAATCAAAGAATTATAGGTTGTATTGCACTTTTATCTACCTCTAACCTTTCTTCCTTCTTAGCTTACAAGCTTTTTAATGGCAAAAATGGAGCTGGTGGGAGGAGGCTGCTTATTAATCTTTATAACCTTTAAATTATCTAATAAGTTCATTGAACATCATGAAGTCTTGATAAACATTTCTTGAATTGCATGATTAAACTGGGTCAGCTAAGCTGGGCTTGGTTGGAAGTTCTATGGGATCACCCTTTGATTTATCAGGAGCAGGGCGAGTGATGCAAGAGGTAATTTTCTTTGCTGAATCATAACTGAGTTTTATACCACACTAAGATTTGGAAGGTACCATTTTTCAAATTAAGTATAAAAACAGTAACCTTTCTGTTTGCAACATTTTAAGTTCTCCTGGCTCCTTTCAGGCATGGGGCATTTCTGTAAGGTGTTGACCTAAATTTCTCCTGACCTAATTTCCTTGTTGCAAAAAGAATTCGGTGCAGACAGCCCCCACTGCGGAAAGGTTTTGTTCTATATCACTGTCACATTTCAATGACAAATGGAATGAACTCTGTTAGTCCTTTTGCAATTTCAGAATAGCTCAGGATATTCCCCTCTAAAATGGAAGAGGATTTCAGTGATGTGTCCTGCTGGCTACAGAATGCATTCCCCTATGCAGCTGGGCGTCTCCTATGGAGGTACCAGGCATTACTTTACACATTTTTACTGCACAGCAGCTGAAAAGCAGGTTGTGATAAAAAGGAAAAGCATGGGAGTGGCAAACTGTCCCACTGGGCTCTAAGAAGGAAGGAAGGGATCTCAAAACTAAACAAATGTACTCTGGTTCTAGTCCTAAGTATTCTGAAGGAAAGTCAAATTAATCTTTACTCCTTTGATAGGAAAAAAATAGATTTCCTCTTAATAATAAAATAAACCAATAAATTTATTTCCCTACTCCATTGTGAGCATATATATATATATCTGCATATGTCTTGGAGAAGAAGTAAACTAGTGAAAGGATATGCCTAGTTAAAATAATTCTGTAGTTATACAAGTGATAAGACAATAGACAGAAGTAAAGTAAAAAATTCTTTTGAGTAGTTAAAGACAGCTCCGTCTTCTACCAAGAATAGCTTCCTTAAAGAAGAGATGACTTCCCCAAGGCCTCTTTCTGGTGCTACTGTAAATCATGACTGTTATCTAAATCAGATATTCACATGCAGTTTCAATATGAAATTGATTTTAAAATTTAGAATTTTGATAATCACTTTCATAATACAGTGAATGTGCTTTCAAATGCTTAAGATTACTAGGATTCTCTCATGTCAGTCACAAAATATAACTCAAAAATGTCATCCCATTATTTCCATTTGGAAGCAGATCTCCGGCAAGACCTTAGGGCACCACGCCCTGCCAGTTGGTGATGTGGTCAGCAAAGTCGAGAGCGGGTCACAGAGAGCAGCTGTCCCAGCAATTCAGCCTCAGCCTAAACGGCAACATGAAAGAGAGCAAGGGAAAAACAAATCTGACAAAGAAAAACAAAAAGAGTCTGTTTCAAAAGAGAAAAGATATAAGAAAAGCAATAGATAATAAAGAAGTACATGAGGGGAAAATAAAGTTATCTCTAACCAAAGACCAGAAAGAAAGGCTGAAGAAGAAGGGAATTTCGACCACTCAAAAAAAGGCTAACTGTCTTCAGAGGAGCTCCCCTCAAAGAGTCAAAAATCACAGAGTGAACGATGAACCTGGATAATAAGCCATGTTAAAGAAAGTCAGCCAAACAAAAGCTGCAGTCAGCAGAGTCACCAAGAACCTACTGAAGACACTGCCCTGAGTGCCAGGGGAGCCGTGATAACCATCACAGGAGAGCCCGTCCCCAATGTGCTGTCTCACCCAGCCTTTGTTCGCAAAGGCCAGGAAAAATGAATGTCATTTAAATTTGTATTTCTTATATTATAGCCTGGTGCATAGAACAATATTAAACCAAGAGCAAAGAGACGAGAGAGAGAGAGAGAGAGAGAGAGAGAGAGGATATAGACAGAAAATGGGACTATCTGACTGGTTGGCTCTTGAGCAAAGAAGGCGATATATAATCAAGATCAAACGGAATAGATTCTCCCCTCAGAGCACGACTCTGAATCCCTAGATAGATCATCTGCTAAAGGGAAACAAAATAAAAATCTTTTACTAAATAAAAGGAAATTATTATTCCAGGAACTTGGTTTTGGCAAAGAATTTCTTGGCATATTTTAGTGAATTGTAAGGGATTTCCTAGTATGAAGTAAAATTTGAAAAGTTAAATTTCCCAGTAAGAAATGATCTCAGCAGATGCCTTATGGAGTGGCACAGGACAAGCTCTGTGTAAATTAGAGACCTTACCTGGGTCTTCTGAATTTCTTTGATATCTTCTCTTTCTAATTAAGGACTTAGCATGACCCCTCTGCCTTGATTCATGTAAGATGCAGAAAAGCTTTTAATAACCAAGTAAATTGGTAACCTGAAAATACACATCAACCCACACGTAAACTCTGTGGTGAACTTTAATGTTGTTTCTTCTTATAGGAACTAGTTTTCCATGACCATCTTTTACAGGCTCCGTTGAAGGAGCAAAGGACCTTAGGCTGTTGGGATTTATTTGCCAAACACAACACCCTGGCACCATTACCTTTTGCTCCAGTTCTGATACACACCTACCACTCCAGGATCTTCTCTCCACCAAACACGTGGAAAGGTAAACAACTTCTGACATCCATTTCTATGTAACCAAGAGCACAGATGACAATCTGACACAAAAGCTCTTCGTAAAATTGGCTAGACCAGCATCTCCTGAAGGAAAAACCTGGCTGAATCTCTGTTTCAGAAGCCACACTAGATTGAACAATCAGACTATTTGAAAACACCCGTCATCCCACAAGGATTTGTAAAGTGTTGAGAGTCTGGCACACGGCTGTTCTGAATACAAGAATTTTTGCTAGGAGCTCTGAGATCGGAGATCCATGATTGATTCTGACTGCCTGGATCAATAAAGATTGTTTTCCTTTGAAACAGAGCACCTATAAAATTATGTAATTTGAGGTATAGGAAAATCATTGCCGAACAGGCAAAGAGTACTTTGCTGCCCACAGAATCCATTTGGTAATAATTTCAGGATGAAAAGTAAAACCATTATTTTGATAGGACAGGCATTTGAAAGTCACAAAAGATTATATCTGTTAAAAATTATATTTGCATAAAATACGCTTTCAGCACAAACTCACTCAGGTGTAGCACTATTCACACCAGAAATGCAATTCAGTGTGAGCTGTTTCCTAAAGGAAAAGTACATGTGAGAATTTAGATTATTTTGTCTAGCACAGCTGCTGCTTGTACTGCAAAAGCAGAGATGCAGCTGATGACAAGGTAGAATGGAACTTGGCACCTCAGCTGGCATCCAGCCAAGAATACAGAATGTTTTAGCCAGTCTGTAGCATATGATCCATTCCTTAATTGTTGATAACATATAATTAGGACAATCTAAGCCTAGTTTAATGAATGTAATAAGTTAAACTGCAGCACTTGAATATACTTGGATAGACTCTGTTAGTCTTGGAGCATGGAACTGCAGAGTAACATTTTATAAACAGTACAAAATGGAATCTTCCCTTTACAAACTATCAGCCTAGAATTATGGCCGACATCCTAACCCACAGTATAAATTCTGTGCACTGTATAAATGTCAACTGATATTCATGGCCAATGTGCCCAAAATAAATTTTCCCCTTGAAGATTTTAAAGGTAAGATTTATGGGAAGAAATTGGGCATGTGTTTAAAAATGACAGACTACACGTTCTGCTAATCAGTTATCAACCTGATTTATTTTGACAGATTTCTTTCTAAAATGATCAGAGCTCAGTCTAGTGTACTACACGTTTTTTAAAATGCAATGATTTTCTTGAAAATAATGAATTAATTATTAACTTTAAAAAAATAGATTCATTGCATTCATCTTTTCACACCCATTACTTACCTATGGGTTTTATAAAAATGTTGTTTTAAAGCAAAAAAAAGACCTTTAGCTATGCCATAAATATTCAGCTACATTTTTCATATCTCTGATAAAACAGATGTTTTTTCCAAGGGAGGAAAAAGTCCTACCTAGATATAAAGTAATAAAGAAATTTTAAAAATAGAATAAAATATATTTTAGTTTTTGAGCAAAAAACAATTTTTTTAAATTAGAGGAAGCTGTTTATCCACAGCATGCATGCTTTCTCTGATTGTTTTTTATTCTTCATCTTTAAATTTGTCCTAATGTTATCAGAATTGATTTTTAGTCTCAGTCATCCCAAAGGAACTGTCTTGAGTGAAGCTCTTATCGGAGAACTGTAATGAAGAATCAGCTTGCAAAGCTGTTACTATGGTGCTCAAATATCTGAAAAAAATTGTAGTAGAAATAAAATTCCAAAGCACTAAATTTAGAGGTATTTCGTTTCCTAGTAAGAGGTATAAAAATAGTACTACTAGATACAATTTAAATTCCAAAGGGGGAGATATTTATTTCTGTACAATGCTCAACCATGTACATTCTAGAAAGCTAGTTTCTTTCCACAGTCCTTGAGACAAATTAAAAATCACATTAACCAATTCCCTCTTAAGCCACCAAAAGGATAATAAGTTTGAAGAAAAGGAGATCATCATTTTCATATTTTCAATGTTGTTTTTAAGATAAAACTTTATGAAGTGAAAGCATAACTATTTGAAAATGTATCATTTTTCATATGACTAAGAAAAAGTTTTTGACAATGATGTATAGCTGTAGTTTTATATCCTAAATTGTACGTTATCTCATTGAGGGCATAGAGAGCAGAAGAATGCCATCAGTGCCTAGACACGGTCACTAGAAAACTCAGTTAGGACCTCATCATCTCCTAAAAGCAATAATTAATATAGTGTGCAGTCAACAAGATCCTTTTTCCAAAATATAAAATAGAAATTTTCAGAAATCATGACAAATTAAAGTATTGAAATTAAAGTAATCGTAGGCGTCATATGTAAATAAGCTTCCTCCTCTACCCACTACTAAAATATGTATTGAATTCTTCAAGCCCAAATTGCGTTACAGAGGTGATACCTAAATTACCGCACACAGAGGAAAGAAATGTTTAAAAGTCATCTTTAACGTTTTATTTTTAGGTCACCAGAGGCAAGAGCAAAAATGCCTATAATGTTGTTATGTGCATGGGAACATTTCATTACATCTATATTTAAGTTCGTAAGAAGAGAAGCAGGCAACTTGCAAGAAACAACACTAAAGCAGTGCAGATCTCCACTTTTCTGTCAGTGACAGATGAACATAGGATTATTGAAGAGGAGGAAATGAAGAACACTGTCATAATTCTTCTGTCCATTATGTATAATTTTATATGTGTATGGGAATAAAAATTTTTAAACATTAAGATCTGACAAGTACAATAAAGAAAAAGGTTCTGGGCTTCAGCCATTGCATGCATACAGGAGGAAAAAAGGGTTTATGTTATAATTGCCTTTAGTTTTATCTGTTCCTACAAACTGTCCTTATATGAAATTATTCAGAAAAGCAATCCACAGCGCCATCATCTAAATTCAAATGCAAAACTCATATTAACACGAATAAATGTGTCCATAATTTCACAGATTATTTTAGGAAATGTGGTCATTATATGTTTCTTTTTAGGATGAATTTGGAATTTGGGGAAAATGTTGGCTCATAATTAGAACAGAATACCAAGAGACAGAATGCATGCAATAGTGGGTAATTCCCACTATTCTTTTACAAATATCTAATTCAATACTTTTAATTATCAGTTTGCACCACAAAAGAAATATTCCTTTGAGTAAAGCAAATGTACAGCTTTCGTTAAAGAATTCACACAATTTTCTAGGTACACTTGTTATGTTACTATAATTTAATTTTCACCTCTATTTGACAAGTCCTGCTACAAACAGTGAAATCTAATAGGAAAAAAATATATAAAAGAAGTCAGTTTATTTTGCTATCACATAAAACAGAACTCTAAACTGTAGCATTCATAAAATAAAATTTACTAAAGCTTTTTCTCCTGACAAAACACTTAGAAACCAATCTCTAAAAATGCCAGTTTAGAAACAGCTCAGAAACATAACACCGTAAAAGTCACCTTTTTGTTAATTTGTTATTTATTGATAAAAGAAGTGTCAGCCCATTTTTTTGTCATGGTGGCTATAATTATTTCTTTTTTATAGGCTGTATTCCAAATATACTACTAGTTTACATCCGCTTTTAGTTCACAATAAAATCAGCTCTCCACCTTTCTTACTTGCTAGACAAAATGGATTAGAAAGTGATTCTCCTGTTAACTTTCCCAGATTCTAGACGGTATAAACTGAACATTTAGTTACACAGATTTCTGGACTTCAACTGTGTCTGTGTAATGGTACTATGGATGGTATTTTGCAAATATTAAACCAATGTATTTCACAACATTCTCTAAATCCTATTTCTTTGCAATCTGCCACCTTTAAGATGGAATCAGAAAACTTATTATCCTGCATCAAGAAAGAGTAAGAATTTAGCCTGAAAGCAAAGCTTTGTGGAGAGTAAATGGATTTGCTAAATTCTTAGTTCCTATTTAATATTTTAAGGACTGAACAGGGAGGACTCTTTCTAGAACTCTCCTAATGAGGAGAGGGTCTCTCTCACTCAGGAACTTTCCAGGCCATATGGCTGGCTGTTTTCTGGTAGAAGAACTTTGGGCAAAGAGGGTGGGGAACAAAGCTCACCCCTTCTGTTTCTGGGAACTGAGGAGGGTAGAGTGTGGAAAGCAACCTAAGAATGCCCCCCAATTTCCCTTTCTGGCTTTAACTCTTTGGAGAGGTATGGTGTGGGAAGCCCCAGGGTAAAACAACCTCAAATTCCATATCTGACTAAAATGCAACATCCTCCATACTCCAGGGCTGCCTGCACTAACCTCCTGAGAGTCGCTTATTAGCTTTGACAGGTGGCTTTCATAAACTCCACTTCATTGCAATGTAGCCTGGATAGAAACCAGGTGTTTCCACAGCACCCATCCCTGTCCCATGGGGAACTGACGACTGAGTTGAGAGCTAGCAGGCAAGGTGCTGCCGCATGGTGAGGGCAAGTCAACCAAGCCAAGATAAAAGGTGCTTGCATCAGCTGTGAGTGCCATCAAGATAACAGACAAGAAACATCACCCTGAAAATGAGAGGGTCAAAAGGACTCCACACTCGAAGATGCCAGCTGTGAAAAGCCTTACCCCTCTACCACACACCCAGATGCCAACTGTGGGGTGGGCACGGAGGAGTGGACAGAAAATATTCTGAAGTCAGAGAGACAAATCATGCTTTCCTAAAGGAGCAGCATTACCAAAAAGGGATGGTTTTAATTATTGTGGACCAAATTTTAAACCACACAGGACTTTAAACTTATGAGAACCACAGTAGTTATAGACAACATAATGGAGCTATATTTTCCAGGCACATCCAAGTTGCCGTGTGAGTTAAGTCAACATTATATAGCCGACAAAAAGAGGAACATTTCTGTAGTAAAAATCATTTTCTCCAAACACACATTCTTACACACATACAAGATCATAACATGCTATTGGATTTGGTGAGGAAACTGGGGTGGCCTTTTTTGACCTGAATTGTCCACACTGAATGACTATGTTAATCAAACTGACCAAATATCCTCCTGGATTTCTTTTTGGATTTTTTTGTTTATATGTTAGTCAGAATTACCTGTTTAAAAAAATAAAATGAGACAAGAAGCTTGTTCTTTCTTAGTTTACTCATATGTAAAAAGGGAATACTAATATCTGATGTGGTTATTCAGGAAATTAAATGAGATGCTTTATGTGTGAAGTTAAAGGCTTTCTGCAAACTGGCTAGCACAGTGTCTGGTACCATTATGTCTGACCCCTCCCTCACCCCACGGTCATAACTTCTCTAGGATCAGCCTGGTTCAAACCTTCACCATCACTGACATTCCACTTTTCATCACCATCATTTCAAAACCATCATTCCTGAGGTGGCAAGTACTCTCTATTTTTCACCTGAAACAGTTCTTAGGTTTACACCTCACCTCCTCTGTTGTGACCTTCTGTTTGGGTCTCATTTCTACTCCTTGACACTTGTGCCTTCTAAGGAACTACCGGTCTCTCATCAGATTCCCTCTCGTTTCCAAACTGCCACTCAGCTCTGAGCTGTGTTCCTTTCTCCACGTCCGTCTCTATTTCTCTTCCCTCCTTTCCTTTCTCCTTCCCTCCATATCTTCCTTTTTCTCTTTTGTAAATTCCATAAAGAATATGAAAACACTTAAAATTAAAAGTTAAAATATATAACACATATCAATTAAAAATAAAGTTGGATAAAGATGAACCAAAAGGAGCAAAGAGATAAACGTTAGAAGAACCTGAAATAGACTATTTCTCAGGTAGGGACTAAATTTAACTCTGAGCCTTATGCCAGTTCATGTGGAAAGGGAAGTTTTGTTTTGGTGGTCATGAACTCCAGATTTCCAAACAATTAACTTTATATTAATGTTTCAAAAATTTGAAATTAGCTACAGAGTAAGAAGGTTTTCTAAAGATGTACTGAAAAATTCTAACTTCAAAACAGTTGCTGTATTAATAATATATATTGCAACATCTATAAATAAAAAAATACTAAGCATACAAGTTTCTTAACATAATACATATATACCAAAAAGTCAATAAATTAGAATCTAGTTTACTTAGATCCTTAGCTAACTGAATTTTCTTTTCTTCACTGAAATTAGGAAAAGAAAATAAAGGGGGGAAAGTCAAACAAGTATGAGGTGGTTACTCAAAGATAAAAAAGGAATTTTCTAGGTATGCCCTGGAAGATGCCACTCAACTTCTTATATCATCTTACATTAGTTTTCTCTATATATATAATTAACATTCCTATTTATTTATATATACCAGAGTTTTAGCATCCGCACAGTTTCAGACTCTCCATAAGCTTTTATTTTTGTAATAAATGGAGACTCTGATACACTGTAAAACCTTTCAATGTAGATCTCTTATAATGAAGACCAGTCTCCCTCTTTTACTTACAGCAGGAACGATAATAGTTCTACTTGGCATTTGGAAAACGTAGACGTGATCAACGTTCTTTTACAAGCATTTCGCTTGATTCTCACAAGAAGACGGGGTTTCTGAGAGGTGAGACAGATTGACTGGGACTACCCATCTCATTAGTAAACAGCAACGCTGGAGCTTGGACTCAGCTTCACTAAACTCTTTCTGCAGCCTCAATCAGCGCCAATTGATTAATTAATTAAGTGAGAGTGATTAATTGCAAGCAGCTGGAGCCTGTGTCACTGCAAGTACATTCTTCATTGCAGTCTCGTCCAGGCGCAGTTTGATGTGTTACGTTGTCCTCACTCCCTTTTATCTACGTTAACCGAAGAGACGGTGGAGGTGCTGAGTGAAGGGGGAGGAGGAGAGTGACATGTTGCCTGCATATGATGTGTATGTTGGACTGTGTAGATTCCATTCAAGGACACATTTGCTGAGGGTTTCTGGGAAGGGAGGCGCCATAGTGGCTTCCGTGGCTCCGTAGGACATGCACAGGAAAACAGGTGGCCCTGGTGTCTGCTGCTGGCGGTCATCTCGTGACCATGAGGAAGGCTCTGAAAGGCAGAGTGGGAAGACAGAAGTAATCAAATTTTCTTGACAAAAAGGAACCACCTACACTATGCCACCTTTTAGTTAAGAAGCCCTTACATTCCTGTTGAAGCCAACTTGAATTGGGTGTTTTGCTACTTGTAACCAAAAATAAACGAACTGATATAGGAAAGAAGTAGGAGTGGGCGGGGCAATTTACACTTTCTTAAATATTTCAGACTTCGGTGTAAAAGGCATCAAAGTGACATTAGTACTTAATGTCTTAAAGTTTGAAAGTGCTTGATACACAAATGTGACTTACAAGACATGGATACTGAGGTCTAAACAGTGCATGAGGTAAAGAGCAGATGCTTTTACAAGGGCTGAAGGAGGAAACAGAGAGCCCCCTCATGCTACACAGCTCAGTATGTCAGTGGATATCCCATCTGGTTTACAGGTGCCAGGAAAAAAAAAGTTGAGTAAAAATTAGACTAGAAGGGAATGTGTAAGTGGAACATCCCCTGAATGGATCTCCTTGGCTCAAGAGGGAAAGGGGACATTTTACACCCACGCTGGGCATTCTGTTTCTATTTTCCAGGCTCTGCCCTATCCCAGGCCCCTCTCCCCACTGAAAGGCTGTGGAGAAAATAGACCTTACCAAAGCACGAGACAGAATGACCCACAGTGCAGTTCTGGAAGACAGCCAGTTCCCCAGCATTGATGTGGTCCCACTTAACTCCTCTGGGGTGGATGCACGTAGAGGCTTAGTGACAGCGAACTATCGCAGCAGCTGGCGTTCAAGGAACTGAAGTGGAGTCACTGCAAGTAGGGTGGGCAGCAGAAATGCTCCAGAAAGCACTGAAGTGTAATTTCAGGCAATGCCGCATTGTTTTGGAATTCGGGAAACCACAGGAGTAAACAGGCCAAGCTGGCATGCAGCAAGCAAAAATAAGGCAGGAAAGGCAAAACTTTTTTTTCTGACCCAACAGAAAAACCAGATCAAAGATATGGAGCTGTCTGCTTTTAACAATATTGAGTCATTCTGTTACCAACTGTCTACTGTGCTCCTACTATGTGTCAGGCATGCTCTGAGACAGACGTATGACAATGAGGAAGGTATAGTTCTTTCTTTCGATACATACAAACCTGGAGCTGCCAAACTCAGATGTGCAAAAACTTTTTCATTTTTTCCCACAACATTTTATTGTTTGATTAAAAACCTCCATTCACACAGTGGCAGAAATTAGGTCTCCTCTAGCCCCCTCTTTGCTGGGTTGCCTCTAACTTCCAGGGGCTTAAAAAGGGCCAGGGAGTCTGGAGAGCAGATTTGGGAGGGGAATCCAGTCCTCACTGCATCCTCCTGACTATACTCTAGGAAAGCCCTCGTCTCTTCTGTGCTGATGTTGGGACACCCTCCTCACCCCAGCCCTCCTCTGCTTGTTTACCATTCCAGGCCCTGTCTGCACACCTTCTCAGAGATCCAATCCTGGCATCTAAGTTCCTTTAGTCCCTTCTCAAGTCTCTTCCTTTCCCAGGACCCACAAAGTCTTTACCTCCCCTGGACAGAGGGGAGCACAACAGAAACTGACCCCTTGTTCTTTCAAATCTATTTTCTCAATTGAGACCTTAATTTTGAGTTACAAAATGAGAGAAGTTAATTCCTTTATTGTCACTTGTTTTATTTTTGTTGTCCCTTTCCTATGTAGCCTGTTCTACTGAATGCAGAGAAAGAGGAAGGGTTGTAGGGAATACTAGGAAGACAGAAGCAGTGGTTAATATCTCAAAAGATTACTTCACTCTAATAGAGCAGTTCTTCTTTGAAATGTGACATTTTTCACTAAAGAGACAATATATAAGCCAGGTCTTGAAAATGAATAGGTGTTCATCGAAAGAAGAAAGTAAAAGAGGATCAAATATTCAAACAAGACTTTACTGGTATTGTTAGATCACAAAATAGTATAAGATTTAAAAACAACACACAGAACCTCATAGGAAATGAAGATTCAACATTGTTAACAGTGTGAAATGTCCACCATAAGCAGAAAATTTGACCAGATGCCACTCATTTTATGTGGTTAAGTGTGAGTATGAAATGTGTATTCCTTCCCTCACTTTAAAAGTTAAAAAAGTAAAAAAAAAAACTTTAAGAAAAATATAACTTGGGTAAATCTCCAAAATAAGTCAGATACAAAAATCAAGAAATTTATTTGCCTTTTCTTCTGTGGTAAGTGCTCAGCTGACCAGAGACTTCTATTAGAATAATTGAGTAATAGAATATTGCATTGTGTATAAAAAGAGGTCCCTAATGACACTGCTACTTCTAAATTAAAATTTTTTGGATGCCTGTTACATAACTGATTTGATCAACTATATTGTCAAAGAACTGTGGAGACACAATAAGCAAAAGCAATTATATTTTAATCACCTAACAACATAAAATTTCCTGTCAGCGATTTGTATCTTAAATTTTATCAACACGTGTGTAACCTCCCGGGGAGAGCCATGTGGGTGTCCACGCACTGAGGAAACGAGTCCCACGGACACACGTCGCTCTTCCCAATTTACAACTTCAGCATCCTGAACCGAAGCACGCTCAATGAATCTGACAGGGAGTGCTACTGAAGTCTCAACTCCAAATAAATAGTTTAAAATAAAAAGTTGTATAAATATCAGCCTGTGCCAATGATGCGGTTTGAGAGGGAGTGCTATAAACACAAAGTAAATTAAATGGGATCTACTTTTGTGGGGTAAAAGGCTACTTAGACTGGTTATTATAGAGAAAATTTTGTTGTGTGGTGCGACAGCACGTACCCATGTGGCTAACCTACCACTGGTAGAAGAAACAAATCCCACCCATACCTAGGGGCGGTGCCACTACCCGACCACAATTCCTAGGAGGGATGAACTTAATGCGCTGAAAATGAAGGCCAGGCTCTGTTGCAGCTCATTAGCTGGTTGCAGACACACTGCGAGAGAAGAAAGTGGAATTTAGTCGATGTTCCAACTTCTACATGTGCTGTGAATAAAACAGACTATTGTTTTTTTGATAAAGAAGTATTGTTTTGAATGTGCAGAGTGGCTAAGTAAAGCCAGCAAAATTTTTTGGCCAAATATAGTCTTTGCTCACTCCTAAAAATCCAAGCTTTCAAATTAGGAGCTGAAGTCATTGAAAAAAAAAAAGTTTACATTCCTGCAGCCTGCTGCAGCAAAGCCAAACAAATGTTTGGCTTAAAGCTCACTTACATCTCTTTCATGAGCCTTTTCTTTAACATGGAAGTCTGAAAAATAGCATTTCTTTTATCGAGTCATTTATTGCCAAGTGTTTTGTGTGTGTGAGTGTGTGTGTGCACTTATGTAAGGACACGCACACTCAGCAACAGCACTATAGGGTCAGTGTAGTGGTTTTAAAGCATGTGGGTCATATTTGAATTTAAAGTAACCATGGTTTTACAGCTTCTGGCATAATTTAGGTCACAGTCACAAACTGCGATTTTTTTAAGCATCATTAACCACTGAATGGACAAGGAATGTGTTATTTTCTAGGAGTTTCTTTGGTGCCAGTTCAGGCAATAAAAACCTAAGGACAGGGGTCAATCTGGGAGGGTAACCTAGTATGTAGTTGCCCTCCTGATGCACTTTTTTACCATAAAAATTCAACACGCTTTGTAGCCTTCAGTCTCCAAACCAAGCTGGATAACACAGGGTAACAGCAATGGTTTGTTGGAGGCGGGCATCTTGGTGGCAAGTTTCCATGTAGTCAGTCAGATTGGCGACTTGACACTCTGAAGAACTCGTTAAGATTATAAAATCGTGGAGCTGAATATGCAGTGGTCTGGTATTTTTCAGAATCATAGGTAGACTCTCTTCACAATATTCTTCATGGATCAGCCACATTTTTGCCATAGTGGAGTTGTTTTGTTGTGATGATGACCCTCACAGAAAACAAATTACCAAATTCCTGAAGAGTAGACAACAAAATGGTTTAAATCAAGCCTCTTTATAACTAGTTGGCAACTGACAATCCATGGCCAGTGTTGGGAAAAGGGAAATGGAGGGAGCTGTGTGGGCATCATGCTCATCCCTGTCCTCCTAGCTGTCTACTGGCTCTGCGTGCTGGTGGCATTATTTCGTTCTCAGGAATAACTTGGTGTTGAAGGTAGATTTCCCAGCTGCAAATGACTGGTGTGTCAGAGTGAGGACAGCAGAGAGGAAGCATGTCTTCATGGGCAAACAATAGCATGATGGGCAGCTGAAGGTCTCCTAGACCAACTCTAGTTTCCTCCTTAACCTTTAGACACTAAACACATAAGGACTTCCATTACACAGGGCAGTTGTTACATGAAAGGAATAAAATGAAGTATTTACTATAAAACATTAGTTATGTATTGAATTCTTTTTTCAATATAATACAAAAAACTGGGATTTGGAGGCTCACATCCATAGGGCCCCCAAGATTGCCTTTCGGGTGCCATTTTTTTGTAGGAGCATTGGCTTTAATAGAATTTTTAAAGTGCCTATATTTACCTGCATAGTTTACATCATCAGTAAATTAGTGACTATATCAGCATTAAAGGAAGAGGAAACAACTGTACATTTCATTGTACATTTTTCCAGATATCCCAGATATCAACTTGTGCTTTTCATGAGTGTTTAAAGGTATTCTGATCTACCAAAAATGTTTTAGATTTACGTCAAAACTTCTGAGAATTAAGACTAGAGGAGTTGTAAGAGGAACAAAAAATGTCAACTTTTAAAAGAATGAATGAGGACTGCCTTCAATTCTTAAAACAACACTCATCACATTAATGAGATGGCCCCAGGAATGAATTTTCCAAATAAATATTTATTGATTATATAAACTAAACACTTTAATTTTAGCTATTTTATTAAATAGTTTATAAATTGTTTCCTAAACATCCTTACCTCCATAAAAGAATTTTTGGAATGCAAATTTAAAATTTTATCTTATGTCATCATTGTGAATCCCCACTCTTATATCATATATCTCTGTGTCCTGTTTGTCCTTGAAATTGACTGCTTCCTGTTTCAGTTCCGGGTTCCCAGTAAAGACGTTTCTACTGCTCTACCCGTGTCTAATATTATTTCACCTTCTCCTTTCCAGTCTGTTCTGGGACAGAAAAAGAGATCTAAATATTTTAACAATTTATGCTAAATAGCAATCAGTATGACTCTGGATAAAGACTTACTATATAAATTTTCTAGATGTTCTGCAACTGCATGTTCTGCCATGAAAGCTTAAGTTGCCCAAATATCAGGATTCAGGCAAGTAAGGAGTTACTGTAATACACTAGTCCTGACTACCTGCAGACTACATCACAAAGTCAGGGAACACATGCACAACTGTAATGGGCGTTGGGCACCAAATGAATTTTTCCTTCATAAGCATTAAAATTTTGAGGCTAATTTATATCTTAAGTATCTCCAATCCCACCTCCTTTTTGAACACCAGCTTAGAGTTTACAAATACTTTACAAATAATTCTACAGAATGTACAATTTCATTTTACCATCATAACATGAGTATATTTGGCTTTGTCAGGTAACAAGAAAAACACATTCAAGCTACCTGAAGTTAGTATAAGGCATTATAGGACAATGAGAAATACAAGCATCTTTAAAACAAGGCAAATGGACATTGGATGTTTCTCAGGGACGGGAATATTGTTTGAAGCCTGAATCCACACGATATGGTTTTCACATTGTCACTTCAGCAAGGAGCATATTTTCATCTTTACTGTGGCTTTCACCAGTATTCTCACCTATTATCTTATTTTAGTAAATTTTTAGTAGTAGTTAAAAAACTTAATAAAATATTTTAAAAATATGTCAGTGTCTTAAAATATTTCAATTTAATAAAAACATTATATTAAATAGTAAGTATTTAAAAACAATAAAAATACGAGTAATATTTTGAAAGCTATATGAAGGATTTACTGTTGCATACTTTAAATAACTTAAAACAAAGATGGTACTTAACGCTCACACACACACACACAAAATAATTCACTACTGAAAGAAAAAATATTGAGCCTTTAGGTGTGAAACTTTTCTGGTAAACCACAAATAGCTTTACCAATCCTACCTCAGTTTCTTTATATGGTTGGTGTTTAATTAAAGAATAAACTTGAGACATTATCACTTTTATTGGGTCTGGAGAAAAAGGAATCATTTAGTATTGAACCTGAAATATCGGAATGTCAGAGTTTCTAGTCTTTTCATCAGAGTACAGAAATTTGTCAGGGGCGTAAAATTCAGCCAAGAAGCATTAACACAATGGTCCCTTGCAGGGGGGTGGGGGTGGGGGTTGGGTGGAGTGAGGAGGACAAAGAAATGCATATTGTCATCATTTCACCAGCTTTCCTGACCGAGTCTACTTTTCTAAAGTTTCAGTTTTGGTATCTTGAGAAAAGAAGCAACTCAAAAGGAAGTGTGGTGGAAATTTCCAAAATACAGAGTGTCTGTTTGGATAAAAACAGTGAAGACAGGCTTCTATATTTAATGATGGGGCCCGGGTTGCCTGTCTTCTGTGATCACTAGCTCTGTGTGGTACACTTTGCTGAGTTTATGATGGTGTAATCCTCCAATGAATGAAGCACTCCCTTCCCCTCAGTGCTGTTTATTCTTAGCTTATGCACACAAAGAGCAAAGAGAATTGTCAACAACACGTCCAGTTTATACACTGAATACTGCTGAGAGCCAGCTGACTCAAGTGAACCAAGAAGCTTTTGTGTCCTCAACGTCCTTCATTCATTCACACACACAAATATTTACTCTGCACCTACTATGTGCCAGGCACAACAACAGAAAAGGTTAATTGGGGAAAAGTGAAGAACAGGGACATGGCAGTAGTAGCAAAGGAAGGAAAAGGAAAAAATAGTTTGGGATTGGATTAATAAAAGGGAGCTTCTTTTCCTAACATCCTGTAAAAATCTGTCTCTCAGTCTAACTTGTCAGTCTTGTTAATTAAGTGTCCTTTCTAATTTGAACCATGGGATTCTAGTGAAAGGGCCCCATGTGGGTGGGCCCTTTATTGTGTTTACTGACATCCCCGTAGTAGTTGAAAAATATACATACACTAATTTTCAAAAATAATTCAAACCTAAGGAATATACAATGCCACATATTTTAGAGTAGAGAATAATGGAAATAAAATGATTTGTTGCTTTTTATGAAAAAACATAAAGTATATTATTATAAACATCAATGATGTGTCCTATTAGAAAATAAACAGATTAAAGTGAAGACTCTCAAAGCACCTAAATTCGAATATATTTGATATACTAATTTGGGAGAAGTAAAGGAGAATGGAAGACAGAGGGGGGATTTTAGCTGGAGTTTGGAGATGCTGGAGATCACATTATACCTTTAAGAACAAAGCCCTGCCCATTAAGGGAGAAAATCAGTAGTTCTGGCCAATGGCCGACTGTTTTAATATCATTCTGTGAATTGGGACAACAGAAATCACACTTGCTCAGAAAATGTTTTCAAGTCATGATTTCTAAAAGTCGCCCCACTTATCACTATGTCTGAATATTTTTCTTCAGTCCATTAGAAGCAGGTTTTGCCATTATGCTACTTTCAAGGATTCCAAAGGTTCACTCACAGTGTCAGACTACAATAAAATTCAGCGTAATGTGAACCACTCCATGATATTGCCTTCCCTTACTGCCTCTCAGTTACACTGTTCTAAATGCAGTAAAGGAGAAGCTGTTTTGAATGGGACAGATAGAGAAATGAGTATCATTCCCTGAGTTGAAAAGTCATGGGCTGTATTACGCTAACAGCTTAAAGGAAAATTTCTTACCCTGATGATTGGTTGTGCAGGTTTGAATATCTGAGGAACCTGGAAAACTATATAGGATTGTTTGTTTCAAATCACGGTGGTTTTTATTGGTATGCATTCCACAGTGGGCAATAAAGCAGTGCCCCCACCAGCTACAAATGTATGGATACATTTTTCTGGAAAACAAACCCAAGAAGCATTATGATCATTGGAAAGGAGAACTCGCCACGGATTCTGTAGAGAAGCCCCTGAGAAAATGAGGCACTTCTTTTTCCATAGAGGTTTGACTCTCAGTAATAGGTCAGAGCTAGGGAAACAAGCTCTGCCCGAGATATTCTGGGGGCTGTAAACCCAGGAATGCTTTTGAGAGCTGCCAGTAGGGCCCCAAATGATCCTGAGCAGTTTGCATACAACCCTGGCACAGTACAGACCTGTCTCTCTGCATTCATTAGCCTGAGGTGAGTTTCTTGACGGGAAAGCAGGAGCACATGACAAGTTCCTTTTCTATGCCTTCTGAGGACATTTAAGCAAAGCAGAAACTTGAGGCTAGCAGCACTGATCTTTGTAGGTGATGTCAGGAGCATTCCAAACCTGGAAGTCGGATTTAAAATACTCATGGTATAGGAGGACTACTTTACATATGGTCATCTGTTTGTTTGAAGATGAAAAGAAAGACTGCCAGACAATCCTGGCCTACAAATGCCACTAACCCCCATCATTATTTTAAGTGCTTCCTTCACCCTCCAAGAAAGAAAAAGGGGGGGGGGGGTAGTTTATAAAAACAAAACACTCAAAAGTAACATTTCAAAGATAATTATACTCATATTTTGAAGTAACTTATCTTAAGAATATGAACGATTCCTGTCCAGCTCACATCTTGGGTAGCTCTGTGCAGAACTCCCACTAACGATCCCTTTGCCCCGTACTTAAAATAAACCCATCCATTCCTTCTCCCAGAAAGAAAATAAAAATCTCAATGGTCACAGTGAAATTATCCCCTGAGACAGAGTGAGTCATCCAAGCCACTGCAGGCAAAAGCTCGCTTCTTTGAAAACTCGCTCCCTGTCTTCCTTCTAGGGAACAGGCACTGTGGGCCTATGGCTGGAAAGCACGCGGCCTCGCTGATGCAGACGCAGTCTGAAGAAGTGTTGTCTAAGGCTGATGCTTTTAAATAAACGTATATTTTCTTATTGATTTTTACAACAGAGTTAAGAGAGTGGACCCACAGAAGTAAGTTTGTACTAAAACTTTTTTAATTTCAGTTAACAGTTGCAGCGTTTGCCTCAATGGGATTTCTTGTGACTTATTTTCACACACAACTGTTAATTTTGCAAAATAGCAAAGTTGATTCTGTGCACTCACTGAAAGCATACTTATTATAAAAAATAAATATCCACAATTTCTCATATATTTGACAGTTTTCCTTTAATATTTAAGAAGTCATGCTGACTATACCAATTTTACAGTTGTTCAGTAAATGCTCATTTGTTGGAAAATCTTTACGAAGATTTTATTGACTAGAATCCACCCATCCTACCAGCAAATTTATACATAATATATTCATTTACTAACCTCAAATCTCAGAAATTTGTTATACTATATCCTTATCATTTACATTAATGTAAAACATAACAAAATACCTACTATTTATGACATAACTCACTTCTTGTCAATGGCATGAATAACTTCTATAAAATCAATTCATTTTTCCCAGAATTTTAAAATACCTTCCCCAAATTCTTCATGTTAAATATTGAATTTTTATTATTCTAAATTATTGGGAGCTGCATAGGCATTACAAAAATTCTAAGTTACTCTAACATGAAATAAAATCTATCAATATTCACAACATTCGTTAAAATTAAGAATCTCCATGTTCTAGTTCTAGGCATTGTATTATCTGACATGGCTTTTAAGAAATATAATAGGAAACATTACTGAGTGTATTATAAGTCCCTCTTAAAGGTATCAGTGCTTCCCGTTATCTGTAAAAATTTAGAAATACAACAGAGGGAAAGGCAAGAAAATCTATATACAATGCCATATGCTGAGCCAGATATAATTAAGAAACCTTAGACTCATGCCAAAAAGAAAAAATTACTGAATGATTATCTTGGTGAGATCAGCTCTCCCCATCAAGACTGTGCCCAAACGGATGACTTCATCGAGATACACCACCGCCTCGGCACTACTGTGTAAATGAGAACCAGAACCAAACATCCTGAGAAGTCTCCTAAGGAAACAAATGCGAATCACAAATCACAGGAACTTAAGGTTGAAAAGAATTTTAGAGGCCATTGCTGATAAAATTACCTATTTTCAGGGAATAAAATAAAAATTGGAGAAACCACAATAAGCCCCCTGAAAATAGAAGCTTGTAGAAAAAAATTAGAGATAGCTCCAGCATGATTCAGTAAATTATTTATGCAACTAGGGCTTAATGATTTTTATAACTTACATAAAATAAATAATAGACAAATTCGGAGGTTCCAGCTCTCACTTTCAGAACTTCTTTCTGCACCTTTTGTTATCTCGTCCAGGTGACTCCTCTATGTCCCCCTTCCTCAGGCCTACCTTCACCGAACCGACCGATGGTTCCCACTAAAGTGTTAATGGTGGCAGTTTTGGCATGTTATCCCCGCAACAGATATTTCCACTCCATTTAAGACCACAAGCTCTCAAGACTCCAAGGAATGACTAGGAAAATTTCAAAAGGCTGACAAATAATGAGAATAATGTTTAGTTCTCGAAGAGCTTCATATAGGTCCTCAGGGGTGGACATCAAGTTACACTCACCTGTGACAGTCCTGATGGTAGAAGTTGCTGAATTATGGAGATGATGTTTGCAACCAAGATAGGTGGTACAGGTTTGTTAGTAACCCAATTATCAATCACAGACTGCTGAATGATAGTAAATGCCACTCAGAGAATGGTTCCATTACTTCTCCAAAACGTTTTCATGATGCAATTTGCTTCGAACAGGAGAAGAAATCAGTGGGAAATGTGTCTTCCTTTGTGAACATACACATCTTACTAATTAAGCCATGTGTTGTAATTTTATCTAAGCAAGCAGGAAGGCACATAAAAGCACCTAAATTGTACCATAAGAACTTGATCTAAAACACAAGCATGTAATAGAATAGTAAATTATCACTAAGTGGAAGGTGGTAACACTAGTAGTTCAAAATTCATAGTCAGCAAAGCAATGCAACACAAATTAAAGCCCCAGGCATACTCTTCATGTGGGTGGCATAGCAGTGCAGAACCACCCACTCTACACTGAGGAAATCTGTCTGTGGAGGGCTGTGACAGCCAGTGAGACAGGCAAAGAAACCCTCAACACAGCACTTTTTAGAGGAGACTCATTCTGGGGAGGGGAGATTGTCTCCACTGCAGCCCATGGTCTAAAGGGCAATACTGCTGTGAAAATTCCATGGTCTCTGTGACCATTCCCCTGAACATCTAAAGCCACTGTCACTCTGCATATTGCACTGGAGATTTCCAGTGAGTCAGCTACAAAATCCAGAGGTGCTTAAAAGTTATCACCTCAAACTTCCATAGTCAGGTTGTCTACACTTAGCAGCGAAAAGTCTCAGATAGGAATGGCCACGCCCTGAGACCAGCCAGCCCCACTGGTTTAGCAGCACAAGTGTTGGAAACATCTAAGAGCAGGTACAGTGAGCAGTCAGGTGAAGACTGGGCACATCTGGGAGCTCCACGGGGAAATAGGGGGAGCTGCCAGGACTCAGAAGCTGACGGTTTTTTTTATGGTGGGGGGAGAAGGGGTCGTAAAGTACCAAATGTTCAGTTCATATCTTGACCCTGTGCCTGAACTGTCATGTGTCCTGACTTCTGAAGGACCATGTTAAGCTTTTTAGGAACTCAGTGTGTTTTTAACACAACAAAGGCAGAGCAAAATTGTGAGAAGAGAAGGGGAGAAATGGGTAGGTGTAGGAGGGAAGGAGGCAAGAAATAATAAAATTAGCCCTTAATGCAGATGTAAGGCTAAATTAGCTAGAACTATATTGAAGTATCCCCACAACTAAGCCTATCTGCCACTTATTTTTATATTGCTTTCTCTGACATTCCAGAATCCAATTATCAGCCAGCATTTCTTGTTTCATTTGCCTGCATCTAGAAATCTTATATCCCAAATCTGAGTGATATGGCCCTTCTAATTTCCTGAAAGATGCAAACAAAAGTTTGTTAAAACTGTAAAATAGGAATGAGTAGGCTCTGTCTGAGTAGAAGAATGGAGTGCTCTTCTATTAATATGAACATTGTGGACTTTTTTTCCTTTGCATTTCTATGCCCATTTAATTACTTCTAAATTCCTAGCTATGGTCTGAATGTTTGAAATATTGACCAGTTGTTCTGTGCGGTATTAACATTTCAAGGTTTATAATTAATGTTCCCTACCAACTTTAGTTTTGAACTGCAATGAATACTTTTAAATGAAAATGATGGGCAGGTGGTTTCGCTGCACCTTTATGAGGTGCAATGTATCCAAATTAGTTCATCTGTACCAAGTGTGATGGACATAAGCCTTATTTAAGGTAAAAGAACCAGCAAGTACTCTCGAATGTCAATGATATGCACAGAGTGTTTCCTTTATAGACAGAGTTCCCAACATGTCTGGTATGAGATTCTTATGAAAGGTGAGCTCTCATTAATGATCAAAGGCTGGGGCATAGATGTTGTACAAAGTTACATCTCCTTCAATAAAAATTTATACAGCACCTATCATAAGCCAAGTACTATGCAATATTCAAGGAATACAAAAATGGATACAATACAATCCTCATGCTCAAAAGGCTTACAATCTAGGTTGGGAGATAAGCATATCTTCAAATACTCTACATTGTGATACAGTATGGATAATTGCCCAAAATAGGGGAAATGCAGAAGGACCGAAGATGACTTTTCCGGATAGTCAGGGGATGTTTCACCAAGGAGATGTCATTTGAACCCAATCTTGAAAGAGTGATATGTTCAGATGAAACTGCAGAAGGCATTCCAGCTATGGTCATACCATGGTAAACATTTGGTAATTCACAGCTTGGTGCAGCAATAAAGAAGTAATGCAGAAGAGTCCGAAAAGCAGACAGTGCATGAAGTCTTTCTGTGCCACACTAGGGAATCTAGATTTTGTCCTGGAGGTGACAGCAGGCCCTTTGTAGGTCCTCAGTCAAATTCACTCATCTTATCAAAAAATAAAACATACAATTTGAAAATTTAGCTATGCACTTAGCTACCATCTACTCTCACCACTTTTAGAAGTCTTGGCGTGCTACCACACCCCCGGATATACAGCCAGAGCAGAATGATCCTGGGCCTGTTATGGAGCATTTGGGCTCTAGAGAAAAAGACTCTCAAGTCTTTAGGAGGCCTGTTTTTTAAACAACATTTCATTCCTAAACCCTGGCTCATATTTTGCAACATACCCAAATAACATAGAATCCAACCCACCAGTATAATATTTCCCAACACTAGAAATATTCAGTAGATGGATTCTATCTTCCACACCAGAAAAACACAATAAAACTTTCACGTATTTATAGAGTGACTGATTACATCATTTTTGAGACAGTTCAAAAGCAAATGAGAAACCACCAATACCCGCCTTCATTCATCCAGTCTGTAAATAAAATCCACTCACCTAACAGACTGGTATTTTATGGCTTTGAAAAGTGATAGGGTAATGGGAAATGCAAATGTTTGAGCCATTTACATGACATACAAGGTCTGTCCAGAAAGTATCCAGCCACACAATTTGAAAAATAGAGATACTTATTAAAGAAGATATAAGATACAAGAAACATTGTACATAAGACAATGATGCCTCAGTCCCCTTAAAAGTGGGTACCTTAGGACCTCACACAGTTCTCCCAATTGCCATCTGCTGCCCTATCATATTTTCCTGAATTACATCAATGGTCTGAAATCTCTTCCCATTCAAAGGTGATTTTTGTTTTGGGAAAAGCCAGAAGTCACAGGGCACCAAACCTGGGCTGTAACAGAGCTGAGTTGCCTGGGTGATTTGATGTTTCACTAAAACACTTTGTATCAGACATGATGCATGAGCAGGCATGTTGTCGTGATGATGTAACCCATCAGCAGTTGCCCATAGCTGTGGATTTCTGAAACACTCAAATGGTTTCCATGGGGAATGTTCAAGTTTAACACAAAACCTGATGCAGATTCTTTGCTCTACTCACTCAGTCATTTTGAATGTGATGGCCACACAGTACACACACTCACCCAAAGGCGTCTACCACCCTCACTGACTAGTACAGTGAAGCTGTCATGTTCGTGCGTGTGCATTCCAGTCCACCCTCCTTAGCTGCCAGTTGCATCGATGTTATGCAAACCATTCTCGTTATACTAACAATGGCTGGACTTTTTCCGGACAGACCTCCTATTTCTGGTATCTCACAAATGTCTATGAATAACAACTTATCCTCACTTCTCTCCTATCAGCTATTGTGCCAAAAGGTGAACTCAAAATGAATATTGAAGAACATAATTATATGTGTGTATTTAGAGAAAGGAATTTCTTCTAGAATTTGTGTATACACAAAAAATGACATCTATAAATGGATTGAACCAAAGCCTTGGGAAGATATTGGCAGTAAAAGATCTGAGGTCCAGAGAGATTATACACCGCTGGAATTAAAAACAAGATAAAATGTAAAGAAGAGGCTAAGGCCAGAATTTCATAAATCTCATGAATGAAACCTTATTTCCAGTTTGTAAGCTATTATTATTCAAGTATAAAAAGTCATCATCAATGTGAGTCTAATGAAAGTTTATAAAATAAAGTTTTGTGAAAATAAAATTCAACAGGAAAAAAAGCATGTCAATGTGTTCCTGCCGCATGCTCTTCTCTGTTGATGCACATCTTGCTTCTTTGTATTTACTTCAGCTCTTTTTTTATAAACCACTCATGCTTTTTTAATCAGTTGCTTAATCAGAGGATCTAAACACTTATGAGAATTTTCTCCTTCTTTCTCCCTTGGCTATATGGAAACAAAGATGTTAGCTGTGGCAAACATTTCACAAGGATCTCTGCTTCCTAAAATCTTTGACAGTGGAAATAAGATAGGCATTAAAAGCTATCACAATTATATTAATCTTCATTTTATTTCCATTAGCAACTTTTTGTTAACTTTTACGATTTTGCATTTGTTACTTTGACCCACTATTTAGATGCTTCAATGGATCTAAAGGCAGTAATGTGGGACTTAAAATGTGAACTTCCAGCTGCCATATTTTTAGTAAAACATAAGGTGCTCACAGGAAAATGTGGATCTAGATTAGAAAATGTAGAGTTGCTTTATGAAAGCCAATATTCTTTCTAGTTCAAATCTCTTTTCATTTTTTATTTTTCCTAAAAGAACTTTTTCACTAATGTCTTTAGCTAATTACTTACTTGTGGCTACTGGATTAATTTTACTTTATTAGAGGGTATTCAAATTCTGTCCCCTGGCTAGCTACAAAAATGAAAATATTTATAAATGATGTATGCTAATTTAACTTCATAGTCTAAATGTATACTCTTTTATTCTAAGTTACAGCTCAAGGGATTCAGACTCTGTACATGGTATTGCAATTGCTACAAGAAATTGTTAAGATTCAGGAACCATGAACCATGCCTAAGTTCTTGGAAACTATGTGTCTGCTATGGTGGCTGTTGGCTCCTGTGAATGGAAAAAAGTGCCACAGAGAATTTCAACCAACCCGAAGCAACTGTTCCAAAGAATGTGGCTTAAGATTTTCAAAGACAAGTCAGACGGTTAAAGCATGCAGCTGTACTAGAAGGTGACCAAGAATAAGAATAGATGAATCAAACAACAAATGCATCACAAGATACGATTGAATTGCCAGGACTAACTTTTGTATTTTTACCTGAAGAGCACTTATATTTCAAAAGAAACTGAATTAAAACAATATAAACATAGAGAACAAATTTTGAAAATGAGCAGTGGTAAATAAAATGCTAAATCAATGATGTCCAAATTAAAAAAAAATAGAGGTTATCAAGAGTTACCTTGGAAATGGTAACTACCTAAAATCCTATATGTTCTTTTGAAGATAGCACATATGACAATTTTAAATCACACTAAAATTCAACTACAAAATTCTCCCAGAATAAATTAGCTTCCAAAAATCAAACATTTTCAGAGAGCCTATAAAAAAAGATAAGTGTGAAGTGTAGGCCTTCTGTGGAATCACCAGAATCTCTTAGCTCTTTATTCTTCTTTATAAAAAGTTTCTCTGCTGAAATATAATTTAGAGAACATGCAGAAAATAAATGTAAGATGGGCCAAGAAAGTATGAGGCCCGAAGCTCAAATGACAATTTAGTGAATATAAATGTTATTAAACTTCAACCCGTCTCTTCTTGTTAAACGTGATGCATTATTTCCCAAGGAAATTAGGCTTGACCAATACCATTGTGAATTATTTATATAAATTAAATATGCCACTTCTATAGAAAACTTTAGGTCAGCAGCAGATGTTGGTAAATTCCTACAGAAATGCATGCCCAGAGAATTTTTTTTTAAATGGCAGAAATCTGCTAGCTATTCCTGCCTTATCTGCAACAGCTGAGCAATCTTTCAGTGCCACGCGGAGACGGAAAACTTGGCGCAGATAGAGCGTGGACAAGCTTGCCTTAATCACATTGCTCTTTTACATGTGCACAAGGACATCAACATTGACAGTACAGAGGAAAGCAGCCATTTGCTGAAAACAACTGTCAACGTTGTCAAGTTTTTGGAACCTCTTATAATGTGATTTGTATGACAAATCTTGTGGCATTTTGTTTGTCAGCAACAGTAGTGAATTTCCATGGATCTGGGAAGGCAGGAGAACTGTTCAGAAGTGGATTGGGTTTCTTTACACAGACTTTGTAAAAGGAAAACACTTATTAATTTTTAAATGACAGGTATCAAATAGATCTAGAATTTTTAAAGAGGAATTTCACTTAAAATATCACACAAGTGTAATTTCCCCTTCCCCTCAAACCTTGAAAAATTGTAATAGTTGCTTGATTTTCCTTTGTTGCACTCAGAATTTGAAAACTGTTACTGTAAAGGTATTAACATTTTCTGAGACTGGCATCTCTAGCAGCAGTTACTCGGGTGAGCTCTAAGTGACAACAGCAGGTTCAGTCCTTTCGGCAAGAACTAAGTGCTCATTGCTATACAGTTCATGAAATTGAATGTAACAAGTTACAACGGACCTAGCGGCACACCGGTGTTATTCAACAATGTACCTATTAAGAGTCGATTACAGAGATCTTATGGTTCATTAGTTTTTCAACAATTCCTTTATTCCTACTCTGAGCTGCGTTTTTCATGCAGCCAGTCCTTCATGTGCTTCACTCACGTGTCCTAAGCCAAGGTCCTCCTCTGCGTGGGTGGAGTCCACTTGGACTTGCTGTATGAGACACCACACATCCTCCCCCTGGCACCTGCCAAAATGCCCTGGGTCTGTTAGATCAGCATGCTCATCCAGCCAAGAAAACCTCAGGGTTTTCATATCTATGATATAAAAGGAAGTTATATTTCCTTTAAACAGATTTGACAAAGTCTAATGAAAGGATATTTTGTACATTTCCTTCATGTGGATCTGGTTAGAGAATTCCAGAAGAGTATTCTCTCCCTTTGTTATGATCCTTTTCCTGTCTCCTAAAACTATACCGAACATAATGCCTAGAATCACCCTTATAAATAATAGGTTCTCATTTTTTTATTAAACCAAATTAAATAATAAATGAACCAAGACAGCATATCTCAAATAGAACTAGGCACTTTTCAAGTGCTCAGTAACCCCATGTGGCTTGTGGATGCCAAACTGGACAGCAGAATTCTACAGACTGCAGTTCTAGTACTTTGTCTATCTGCTTATGTGACTTCATGTAAGTACCATTGCTGTTTAATCTCATTTTCTCCAACCATTAAGAAGGTCTTTAATAATTCCTGTTCTATTTTATCTGCACGTAGTTTGTGTCAACACATGGAAAATACATTTAGAAGTAGTTTGAAAACTAGGAAGTTCTCCCCAGTTTTTGCTATTTCCTTTTCCATTTCCCAGAATTCCCTCACTTTTCTTTTTTTCCCAAGTTACTGGCTGCTAGTTAAAATCATATATGGGAAGGCTCAATGTGTTTTATGGTTTAAAAAACAGCTGTCAAATGCTAAAGTACCAGGTTTTTTTTCATCTCAATAGCAATTTGCCTTCATGAAATCCCAAGCTTAAGATAATATCAATAGCTTGCCTTTTCCATGATAGTCACTATTTCTAAAAGACATTCATCCATATAGTTTTGGAATCCTTCTGTCTCCTAGCTGGGCTTTGATACTTCTAGACTAGAGCTAGCTAGTGTCAAAGATAATGTAGATACACAATGCAATGTATGGATGATGTATCATAGAATTGTACACTTCAAACCTACATAATTTTATTAACAAATGTCACTCCAATAAATTTAATTTTTAAAAAAATTTAAAGAAAATGTAGAGATAAAAAGACAAGACCACTGTACCTATATTTATTTTAAATATCCAGCTTATTCTCTATTTATAAAAATACTTAAAATTGAAAATTATGTACATGGTTAAACTTTCAGTGGCTATATATTGAGAACAACCTAAAGGTGTTTGCAGAAAACCATGGTTCTAGATTAGAAAATGAAAGAGTTTTATGAAAGCAACCATCCTTTCTAGTTCAAATCTCTTTTCATCCTTAAGTTTCCCTAAAAGTATTTTTTTTGCTAATATTTTAGGTAAGTACTTTCTCACAGGAAGGAAATGCCTAGACAGAAAACTGTGTCTCATATTCCTATTGTTACATTTCTTTGAATTCTGCATTTCTCCTATGCCATATCATGAGTCTTTTAAAAATGATTTTCTTTATTATTTACTTTTAGAGAGCGAGGAAGGGAGGGAGAAAGAGAGAGAGAGCAACATCAATGTGAGAAAGAAACATCTATCACTTGCCTTGCATAGGCACCCCAACTGGGGACTGGGAACCAAACCTGCAACCCAGGCATGTGCCCTGACTGGGAATCGAACCATGGGTTTGATTTTGCCCCATGGGTTGCTGTCCAACCAACTGCACCTAACCAATCAGGCCATACTGTGATTCTTACCTCCTGTCCTCCTCCAGACTCCATTTATTTCCATCTGCTCCCTCCTTTTCTGCTTCTCTCCCTCCCTCCTTCTCTTTCTATCTTCCCCTGCCCTCTCTGTCTCTTCACTTAATGTATTTTTCAGACTAGAGCTGAACTGTAACCACACCTCTTTCCTTTCTCTGCACTTTCTCTAAAGCAGCTTGTATTTAGCATCTGGCAGGCTGTAAGTTAGCTGTGGAAAAAGAACTTCAAACTTTCTTTTTTATTTTTAGAGAGACATCTCTTTGTTGTTGCACTTATTTATGCATTCATTGGTGGATTCTTGTATGTGCCCTGACCAGGGATCGAACCTTCAGTCTTGGTGCATTGGGACAACACTCTAACCAACTGAGCTACCCAGTCAGTGCTAAACTTTTTGTTTGTTTGTATTCTAACAACTACTATATTATATCCTATAAGTATATATATATATATATATTTTAAATTATAAATGTAACATATAAATATATTAAGTTATAAAAGATCTTACGCATTAATCTGGCAGAATCTAGAAGCATCACTGGCTGCCCGGCTCATCTACTGTCACAGTAAAACAGCAATCTATCTGAACAGTTATCTAAATGTTGTGAGGGTTTTTTTTAATGCTTTTGAATGCGATCTTAATCACCATTTCCACTGATGTGTCTACATACCAGCTGCAGCCCTGCTGATTAGAACATCAATACCAATTGATTTTCTAACACATACTTGCAATGTCTATTGTATCTCATTGTACACTGTACACTATTGGTATTTAGCCAAAGCTAACATGGAAAAAAGATTTTGTATACAGAACACATGGGCCCCAGAGAGTTTCATAATTCCCAGGAGAAGAGAAGAATCAGGTACTCAGTGTCAGACTAAATGGTTGCTTACAGTTAGTGTGCTCGGTGGCCACAGGCTCAAATCATTCTCTTGTCCAGAGCCGGGGTTACTCAGTTGTATAATAAGCTCTCAAGTCTCTCCTTCGTAAAGGACTCAGGATTCATGGCTTTAATTTTGCCACTGATAATGTGAAAAGTACACTCCATACAGTACTGAGCAAGCATTCCCTCTCAGCTTCCACTATAATGAAATTCTAATTGTTTCTAAAGTTTAGGAAGGATAAAATGGTTAATCTCCATGATGACAAAAGGAAGCCAGGAAAATAAAATGACACACTTGAATGAACTGTGGGAAATAAAGTGCACAACATGCGATAATGCCGTGACTCCGTGTTATTGCGCATTTCTGGGCTGAAAAGATATGGCTTGATGGGTAATTTGTCATGCTGTGCAATAGAGAACAACAGTAAAGAGACTTCAGACAGAAGAAAATTACACAAATAGTAGGGTGGAAAGGTATAATTGAAGATGGCAAAAGATTGAAAGAAAGACATTTAAAATTACTGTACTGACCTACTAAATGCACTTGGGCGTGGAATCCTGGCCTCACAAGAAGAGGCTTTAAATGACTGCGGGCTGTGACACTACTGCAGAGTGATGCCAATCTCCCAGCGCTCAGGAAGAAAAACACAATGCACCGCCCGCCCGAACCGCCTCAACCTGCTTTCTTTCCGAGAGGAGTCTTGGCTTCTGTTGAACTTAGGAAAAGTTTTCTAAATAAGTTTCCTTTTTAAAATATGAGTATATTTAATTTAGTATTCGGGAGGCTTGACTCCTTAATTTTCTGAAGTCAATAATTCTCCATTCTATAAAACTACAAAACCAGTGTAACATGTATTTTTAATGAATCCACACAGGAGGATTTTGTGTCTCACATCCAGTTTCTTCAAGATCAAGGAGTCCAAGAAAGCAGCATGCCATTGTTCAAGCCACAACCGTAACACTGAGAAGGAGGAGACATGAGTATTAGCCCTTCTGTCCCACGGGCTCATTAATCATGCTCAGCTCTGGGTCTCAGCCTCACCAAGCCCAAGTCCCATGCTCTGTAGAAGGAGAAGTGTGAACCACATACTTCCTAAAGAATTTTTCCAGTCCTGTGATTCTCCTCCAAACAGCAGGACTTCCAGAGAGCTTCTCAATAAAGGTTATTTCCTTCTTCTTCCCAGGCTCAAAGCAGAGCTCGTAAAACAGGGGCTGTCCCAACCAACCATACTTTATTGTGGTTCATGCCGGTCATCTCCTTTGCCTTCTACCTATTATGTAAGGTAATTACATGGGAAATATAAAATTATTTGCAATGTTCATTAATTATAAAGACCTTTCTATTTCTTACATACAAATACATAAATCACAACTTATCTTTAAAAATTGATTGCTAATAACAGTACAGTAGTAACCCCTTATCCAAGGGGGATACCCCAACCCCCCCAGGGGATACTGAAACCACAGTAGTGCCAACTCCTATATACACTATGTTTTTCCTATACATACATACATACATACCTATGAAAAAGTTTGCTTTATAAATTATGCACACTGAGAAATTAACAACAATAATGATAAAATACAGAAAGTCCTCACTTAATGTTTTGGTAGGTTCTCAGAAACTGCAACTTTAAGCGAGACCTATAATGAAACCATTTTCATCACAGGCTATATGATAAGAGTTAAGTTCCCAAAGCACATTTCTGGCTACAAAAACATCACCAAACTTCTAAATAAAAACCCCAAATACTTCTAATATTAAATAGTTAAATGAATATGAGCTACACATAAACTTAATAAAAATGAATAAAAAGTAAGATAAAAATTACCCAACCCATTTATTTGCTTAGCATCACAGAGAGCCAGAGCCTGTGACAGTTCAGGGAGCAAGGCAGGATCCAGCCCTCCATAGCCAGGGCACTTTTCCCTCTCCAGGCACACTCACTTGCACCCCAAGTCACTCAGACTGGGACAACTGAGACACACCCATTCACCTCACATCCATATTCTTGATGTGTGGGAGGAAACCAGAGTGCCCAGAGAAAACCCACAAAGACACGCGAGGTAGGGGAGCATGTGGACTCCACACAGACAATGGCCCTGGCCGGGAATTAATTTACTGTTTTTCTTCATCAACATTATAATGAAATGGCCTTGAACAAAATAAAATTATTCTCTGGGGACCTGCTGTAGAACAATATAACAATATACTATAATAAATATTATGTAATTTTGGCCTCTCAAAATATCTTATTGTACTGTACTCACCCTTCTGATGATGATCATGTGAGCTGATACAATGCCTATGTGATGAGATGCAGTGAGATGAACGATGTAGCCATTGTGACATAACATTAGCCGACTCTACGGGTTACTTGAACACAAGCACTGTGATAACTGGACAGTCGATCCGAATAATCAAGATGTCTGCTAAGTAATGGGTGGTGAGTGTATATAGTGTGGAGATGCTAGACAAAGGGATGATTCACAGGTTAGTGAGACATTTCATCACACTCCCCAGAATGGTGAGCAATTTATAACTTATGGGTTGTTTGTTACTGAAATTGTCCATGTAATACTTGTAATTTCGGACCATGGTTGATTTGGGGTAACTAAAACCACAGAAAGTGAAACTACAGATAAGGGGCATTAAGAACTTATTATAGGGAAATGACATTTCTTCATATAAAGGAAAGTATGGTCTTTGATAATGATACCCAATTCTAAATTTAAAATGAAGTGATGGCCCTGGCCAGGTGACTCAGTTGGTTTGAGCACCGTCCTGTGTTCAAAGGTTGTAGATTCTGTTCCATTTCAGGACACATCCTTGGCTTGTAGGTTCATTCCCTGGTTTGGGCATATACAGGAAACAACCAATTAATGTTTCTCTCTCACATTGATGTTTTTCTCTCTTTCTCTCTCTCATCTCCTCTTTCCCTAAAATCAATAAACAGATCCTTGGGTGAGGATAAAAGCAATAAAGTTATAGTATTTTTGCAGTTTTCATTATTACTCTCATGTCTACCTTGTCCCATGATTTCTTTCAGGAAGTGGAAATCTTAAGGTATATTTGTGTGGTGCTCCATGAACTGTTCAAAAACATCTTTCAATTGGAATTGTCCCAAATATATTATAGGTAGGGTAAAAAATATTTACAATTAATGAAACCATTGTTTCCATTTTTAAAAGAGTTTTTATAACTTGGAGAAATCTAAATAAACTTAAAAATGAGGCCTTCATAAACTTATTGTCTGGATGACATCATAAAGAACAAATTAAATTAAGAGGCTTCAAACTTGTAAGGGTAAAAAAAACTTTAAAGTGTTTACGAGTACTACATAAAACATAGTCATGACTTACTTTGGGAAAACATCTAATTTGACTTAAAGATATTTAGAGGCTCACCAGACAGCTGTGTTACCCCACAAAATGTCCTTAACACCACATATAGAATTTGGGACTAATTTCACCATGAGACATTGTTATATTTTCTTCCATTCTTATATCCTTTCTCAAGTTAAACATTTCATACTTTCAATATTTAGTATGTTTCATATTTGCAAATTATAATACTAATGATAATGAGCAGCAGATACTATACACAACTCTATCCAAAATTAACTTTTCATTAATTCATTTCAATATATGAGGTTTAAAACTTTAAGTCAAAGTGCATTGTAGTGGAATCTAACAAAAATATTTTCCCAACTCATTGCACATATCAGAGAAAAAAGAAGGACAATTTCTGATTAACGTCAATAGAATAATGTTTTAATGACAATTCAAAATTTCAAAAATCATAAAAAAAGAAAAAACATCAGAAAGTCACCTAAGATGGAGCTTTCTACATATGGGACTAATCTTTTGAAGATGTGGAAAAAAGAGTCGTTCGTCCAACAAATAAGAGTCTTGATGACTTTTAAAGTCTTTCCCTGTTTTGGAATTTATCGATTCAATGCAATCCCTGTTGAAATACCAATGACATATTTCACAGATATAGAATGAGTATTTCAAAAATTCTTATGGAGCCATAAATGACCCAGATTAGCCTCAGCAATTTTGTGAAAGAAGAACAAAGTAGGAAGGATCACAATACCTGATATCAAATTATATTACAAGGCCACTATAATCAAAACAGTCTGGTTCTGGCATAAGAACAGACACATAGATCAATGGAACAGAATAGAGAGCCCAGAAATAAACTGATGCCTCTATGGTCGATTAATATTTGACAAAGTGGGGAGGAACATAAAATGGAGTAAAAATAGCCTCTGCAAAAAATGTGTTGGGATATCTGGACAGGTATATGAAAAAAAATGAAACTAGGACTGCAACTTACACCATATACAAAAATAAACTCAAGAAAGATAAAAGACTTAAATATAAGTCACGACATCATTAAAGTCCTAGAGAAGAACATAGGGAGGAAAATCTCTGATATCCCATGCAGCAATATTTTCATTGATATGTCCCCTAGGGCAAGAGATAAGAAGGAAAGAATAAACAAATGGGACTATGTCAAATTAAAAAGCTTCTGTACAGCTAAAGAAAACATCAGCAAAATGAAAAGGGAATCAACTATATAAGAAAATGTATTTGCTGATGATACCTCATACAAGGGTATCATCTCCAAAATATATAAAGAACTCATACAACTCCTTGCCAGGAAGAAAACCAATCCAATTAAAAAATGGGCAAAAGATCTAAACAGACATTTCTCCAAGGGGGACATATAGAGGGCCCAGAGACATATGAAAGAATGCTCAGAATCACTAGCCATCAGAGAGATGCAAATTAAAACCACAATGCGATACCACCTCACACCTGTCAGAATGGCCAACATAAACAAATCAATGAACAAGTGCTGGTGAGGATGTAGAGAAAAGCAAACCCGGGTTCACTGTTGGTGGGAATGAAGACTGCTGCAGCCACTATGGTAAACAGTATGGACTTCCTTCAAAAAACTAAAAATGGAACTGCCTTTTGACCCAGCAATTCCACTGCTAGGATTATGTCCTAAGAATCCTGAAACACCAATTCAAAAGAACCTATGCACCCCAATGTTCATAGCAGGGTTATTTACAATCGCCAAGCACTAGAAACAGCCTAAGTGCCCATCAGTAAATGAGTGGGTCAAAAAACTATGGTAAATTTACACAATAGAATACTATACAGCAGAAAGAAAGAAGGGGGTCCTACCCTTCATGACAGCATGGATAGAAACAGAAAGCATTTTGCTAAATGAAATAAGCCAGGCGGTGAAAGGCAAATACCATATGATCTCACCTATAAGTGAAACCTAATCAACAAAACAAACAAGTGAGCAAAATAGAACCAGAGACATGGAAACAATCTGACAGTGACCAGAGGAGAGAGGGGAGGGAGATAATTGGGGAAAGAATGGGAAGTGTCAAGTCAAGAAACATGTATGAAAGGCCCACAGACAAGGACAACAGTGGGGAGCACTGAATGTGGGAGAGAAGAGGTGGGCGAGGCAGGGGAGAGCAATGGGGGAAATGAGGACAGCTGTAATTGAACCACTATAAAAAACTAATAAATAAATAAGTCTTCCCCTGCTTTGGAATTATAGAATATATAAAAGCACATAACTATTCTCAAGAAAGTTCTATTCAAAATAGTCATATGAAAGTCAAAAAACTCCTCAGAATCCTCAAGACTCAGTTATACTGCCCACATTTTGATTATTTATAAGAACTCTGATCGGGGCCACAAAAGTTACCAACATAGAAACGAACAGGTCAAATGCTGTCATTTAACAAAATAATAATAAACCATTCAGCCATACATCTAATTAATACTTATCGAGTGTGTTTCATGTGCCAGGCACCATGCTAGGCACCAGGAATAGAGAGGTCAGCAGGGATGCGGCCATCACAGAGTCTCGTGGAGAAGGGTGGGCCGCAAAATGAGTAACAATGAAGTTTGGTGAGTGTGAAGACAGGATAAGTACAGGAAACTGTGAACCCACGCAAGGCTCTGTTGAACCTCCCAGGGAAGACGAGGGGAAGCTAGGATCTGAAGGGCGTGTAAGAATAGCTGCTTTGGTGCAACGGACCCTCTCGCCTCTGCGACTGTGCGCCCACTTTCCTCATTTCCTACATACCCTGCCTCACCTCCTCTTCCCTTCTCATCCTCTTAGATTTGTGTTGGGCAGCATCTCTTCCATGTAGCCTTCTCTGAACGCCCCATCTCCAGTAGTCTAGAGTGGATGCTACCCTCAATAATCCCACGGAACCCACAGATATCTGCAACCACCACTCCTGTAGTTGTCTGCATAATCTTGGTTTCCTAGGCTAATAAAATCTAAGAAGAGGTTTCTTTGATGCTTCTGGGAAAGCTTTTCTAACTCTTCTGGAAAATCTCTGTAATAGCCTCTTTCACTTGATAGTCATGTTGCTACTAGCCATTGGTGAAGCTTACCCAGAAAGGAAAACAATGGAAGGAAAACTAAAAATAAGATTACTGGATTAAAATATCCCTGAATTCCACCCTACCCTGGACTTTCAGTGGTATAAGCCAAGAAATTCCTTCATTACTAAAGCCATTTAAGTTTTATGTTACTGATAGCCAAAAGCATGGTGACTGATTAAACATCATAGGTGGGAATCATGAATCATAGGTATAAATTGTGAAGTTTATACCTAAATAAAATTGAAAACAAATTCAGTTTTGAAACAAGATTTTTAAAAAGTGTTTAAAACACATTTAGAAGCACTAGCATTTTTAGAGGTGTTCCTGTATCGTAAAGAAAGTAAATCTTGACCTTTGCTCATTCAGTGCCTTTCATCTCACCCGACTCTCCCTTTTGTGCCCAAGGGCAGTTCTGTTATTCCCTGGTCACCCTGTGTCCTCACATTTTTCTCCCTACCTCCCCATCAAAACCTGTTTTCCAGAAAGAGCTAGTAAACTCACTCACACTGAATTCTATGAATCCGATTTAAACAAAATGCTATTATTTCTAGGGGTATTTTTAAAATATGAAGATTTTCATCTCTAACTTCAGCTATCAGGAAGCGGGTAAAGGAGGCCTTTGTGGAGCCTGGTAGCCAACTCTACAGCCACAAAACAGCAGGAAGAGACACCTGATTTCCCAGTAACCTAAGGGCAACTCCAGACATTGTCATCAATAGCCAGCCCTACAGCTGGACAGGAACGCACTCCTGTTCCATTTTCTTCGGAGCAAATGCATCCAGTAACCAGTGACCCATGTCCACCAAGAGATATCCATGCCTCTAAGAAGTTCTGGCTGTAGACTTTATTCCTGGGATGAGATTTAACTCCATCCAGTCTGTATCCTGTTTGGAACTTAACAACTTCACAAGTATAAGAAGCATCTATACTAGAAATTCCCTTACCCCCAAATTCTATCAGCTAATTATAAACAATGCTTGATTTACTCCAACACTGAGTGAACTCACAATTCTTTGTTATAGACTCCCAACTCAGATGAAAATGAAACTCTTAAAAACAAGTAGATGTTCCTACATAAACGTTTTGATCTAGAGCAATTACAAACTGTTTTGGCTACCTTTTATCTTGCAAATCAGATATTCCGGAGCCACCTTAAATGCCAAATATAAAAGCATCCTACTGCACACCTCGACAAAATTGTCTGTACATCCTTAATGTCTTTCCAAGTAATTTTATGCAGTCAGCACCCTACACATCAGGGAAGGAATGGATGTGTGTTCTATCGGTTTCTTATGAAAGCAATGGGCCTTCATAATCAGATCCATCCCTTAATTTTGCTTAGTTTTTTATGCAATTGCATTAATACTACTTCATCAAACAAAGACAAGAATGAACAAGCAACTTCAGTTTTAAAAGAAACAACAACAATACAGCTTTCAAAAGAACAAATGCTGAGCTTGTAAAAAAAAGAACCCCAGTCCCATTTTATTAAATATTAGTGCTCATGCAGGGATGTCAGAAGTGCGCTGCAAGGCTAATTAGAGCAGATCAATGTACACTTACCTCTCTAGAATGCTGAAAGGTGTGTAGTGGCTATGTGTCATTAAAAATTTACTTGACCATGGGCATCAGATGTCCGTGAAAGTATGACCCTGGTGAGCACTCTAAGTTTCCATTTTACCCATGTCATCCTCAATGCATCAAAAGTGCCACGGACACCATTACTCTCACCCGGCCTCACAGCAGCCGGCATGCTGCATGTGTTTGAGAGGGTAGTATCAATTAGCTATATTACCTGCAAACCCATATTTGCAATTACTACCACTTCACAATTTATCATTTAACACATTTGGCAGATTTTCCAAAGTAACAGTTATTTAAAGGTTAATCAAAATTCTTAGAACAGTATTTATTATAATGTGATTTTTGATAACTGACTGAATCAGTGGCTCTCAAGAAAACAGCTTTGTCTCAGTCCTGCTCAGCATATACCACAGTGCCATTTGGGGAAAAGAAATACATATTAGAACTGTTCGCTTCAGCCCTTGTCATGGAAGATCATATATTAATGTAATCAGGTGGTACATTTACATGCTCATTAGTAATCCATCATTAGCCCAAATGCTCACTATTAGGAATAAATGTACGTGTTATTCAGAATATCCAGAAATAGTATTTCTTATTTAAACATGCAGAATAAGCTGACTGAATAAGTGCACACCTTGAGTTTGAACTTTCAAGGCATATCACTGAAGTCAATCAGTTATGTCAGGACACTCTTCCATAATAATTTCAATCATAAAATCCCTGCCCCTCCCCAACAAGGGGAGATGGAAGGAGTTCCAATATCTGAATCCTTCTAATTCACTGCAACTACAAAAATTCCCGATGAAGTGTGTGTTTAAATTTTATGCTTTAATACATAGCATGCCACTAAAACCACATTAGTTATGCTTTATGCTGTTTAATCATATGTCAAAATCTGTAAAATCTGCTCTAGCATGCTAAGGTAATTTAACTGCAATTAATCAATCAAGGAAATAAATAAAATGTAATAAATGCCAAATAATGTAACTTCTTTAAAAACAAATCACTCTATACACATTTATCCTAAAAATACTTACTAGCCAATACCACTGAAGGAAAAACAGAGTGAAAATTAGACTTACTGAATACTTTTGCCATTAGTAGCTAGCTTCTAACTCTACACTTGCCAATGTTTTAAAGAGGTCTTTGGCACCATCTGAGTTTCCCAATAAAACATGGGCAACTGGAGTGTTGGAATTATACCTTTTTATTCCCTGTGCCCCACACAATGTCTTAATCATAATAGGTGTTCAGTAGGCTTTTACTGAATGAAACAATGAATGATTCAAATAACTACAAACTGGATTATTTCAGAACAATGTTTAGGACCTACAACAATAGTCGTATCTTTCTTCTGACAAAAAACATTTATTATATATTATTGGTATTTAACCAAAAGTAGTAGCACTCTCTTTATTAATCTTTTTTTCCCCATAGAATTAGTTAGAAACCAGCAAGAAAGGTTGGTGAATGTGTATGTTTGTATTTCTTTTTCCAAATAAAAAACAGTGGTTTTCTTTTCAAGGATGTAATTTAACAATTTGATGGATATAGTTTTGGACCAAACTTAGGAAGGTCAATTACAAGTCCTGTGTCCAGTCAGCAAGAATTCATTAAGTACCAACTGCATACCCTGTACTATGCTAGTAAATACGAATATACCAATAATCTTAAGATTGTACTTATGTTAAGCTGAATTTTTAATATTGTTAAATAGGTTTACAAGATATTTTGGAGAAAGCAATAGGGATTAACAAGAAGCTTTTTCATAGATTTGGGAAGCTACTAGAGGTTTTTTCCCCCTAGGTAGCCAAAATATCCTTGAAACATTAATTTGGGAGTAAGAGTTGCACTGACCCCAATATAATCGCTAGGGTTTGGAAGCAGGCACTACTACCACCTCCCTTCCTGCCCTCTGTCTGCTGGAGCAAAGCTGAGATGAACGTACTGATCCTGCCCTCAACCCAGCAGCAGGCCCATCAATCTCTGGAACAAACCCCACAAAAATAGGGAGCATGTGCAGAGTCTTACTCTTCCTCACTAGGCACATCTGGCGGCCCAGCTACCACTGTGGGGCTCCCAGGTTACTGCTCATTCTCAATTTGATTCTGTGTAGTCCCCTAGATCTAGGAGGCCACACCTGTGGGCTTGCTTCATCCCAGGGACCTGTGTGGTCCTATCACTAAGACATTATCCCCTTTCTCTCCTTATGGGACTAGGCCTCTGTATGGTCTCCTTGGATCTTTAGATGTTATCTCCATGCTGTGGTGTGTCACAGATATGTTCAGATATAATAACAACCATTTGATTTTTAGGTGTTCCAGGTTATTCTTTCCACTACCTGATTTGATATCATAGTACCTATAGCTGCTTGCATAACTTCAGCACTCTCTGTGCTCTTTGAATGTTGTTCTGACCTCTCTCCTTGACTCTTGGGTAAAAGTCATGGATGGGTTCAGCTCTGTATTTATGATCCCGAATGTGTGTACTGGCCTGGTATTGCTACACGTGTCGAACCTCACATGTGTAACAGGGAGAAGGGCCACAGATACGAGGCTTGCCACATTCTAGAGCTGATGTCTCACTGATCGCACCATCATAAGAGTCTCACTCACTTTTTTACTTGCTTTGTAGTTTTCCTCAGTTCCAAAAAAGCTCTTTTGGAACTTACAATGAAATCATTAACATGAGGGGCAACACCAAAGCAAGTAATACAGAAGGGGTGGGGCAAAACTCCACCACAAAACCAAGGCCCTCCCCAAAAAGCTTGCAGTTCTGTAGGGTGAATTTTAGGCTCAATTGTTCCATCCGTCAGAAGAAAAAGGAGGCGTCAATGCTGATGCCATTCACTTGGATCAGAGTAGGGCAAGAGATTCAACTCACCAGGAGAGATGTTCTTGTTTTCTTAGCTGTGCATTATTGGGAGGACTGTATTGAGTGTCTCCTTTATCAAGTTTGTTATATCAAATAATCAAAGTAAAATATCCGTATAAATTGCTGAATGTTATCCTCCCTTTCTGGCATGAAATACTTCAAAAAAGCATTCTTCCTCAGAGGCCTTTAGACTAGTATTGTCCAGTAATTTCCTAGTATTGACAGTGCAAAATAAAATGACACATGTGAAAATAATGTAATGACATGTTATGTAACCTAAACAGTCTTCACAGTTGCATTTTAAAGATATAACTAAGAATATAAGTAATAATTTTCTCAGCTATACAGAGATAAGGGAGGATACAGAAAGGACTAGGGCCATAGAAAACCCAGGATCACACAGTCGCCACAAATTACTGGAAGATGAGGAAGAAATGAAAGTCACAGCTATACTGCTGACATTCTGGTATATTTCCTTATCATGGTTTTAAGTGATTTAGCACAAATATGGTGTTTTTATTTCAGAAAATCTAAATTAATGGAATGTTAAAAGTGAAAAGTAGTATACAATTGGCCACAAGAAAAAAAAATGAAGAAAAGTCTCAAGATCCAATCAATAATAAATGAACTATTAAATCTAAAATACATAATTTCTATCTTAACAAAATTTGAAAAAAAAAAGTAGTTCAAGACCCCACCATTTCATCATTATTTTTAACGAATGAGCTGAAGAAATAAAATTACATGTGAATTTTACAAAGTAAATGGAGGTAATTTCAAATTGGATACTATGGTAATAAAGGTAAATGACATAAACCAAAACTGCCCATACACACACCTTGAGACTCTATTTCAGGGAGACTCAGATCAGATCAAAAACTCTAAGAACATTTTCTGCCCAGTGAACATCCCAGAAGCACACAGAGGTATGGACTCAGACACCCTCCTTCCTCCGGTGACAGCTCCTAGGAGGTTTTCCTGACACTGAGAGGAGGGGGTAAGTTTCCGCAAAAACAAGATACAATATCTAAACATTTCCAGCTTATGTGTTATAAGCTCACCTATTCATGGGTTTGTGAAATTTAGACACAGTCTAATAAGAATTCTAATGTACGTGACAAGATCATAATGTGACACAGATCACAATGTGACAAAATCATATACTTATATTGCGTGGCTTTTCCAGTGCTTCCTACTAAATACCAACAAAACAAAGTATATCCCCCAACATTCAGAAATAATATATTTTCTTCTTAGTTCCCAGGGGGAAAATCTTTTAAAACTTATGAAAACTCAAAATATGTAACAATCTGTCACTGAATTAGAATGAGTTACAGTAACAAGTGATAATGTACATACAAAACCCACTGAAGCTATGCGTTCGTCATCATGTACAAAGTCTATTTCTAAACACGTCAGAGTGAAGCCCTGGCTGATGGGTACTGATGGCAGAACAGGGTCTGAGAAGAGCCAAAGCCATGTGTAACACAAAACGCATTGATTTTTATATTTAGAATGGATCTTTGAACTTACATTTGGAAGTGTTGTGAGAACACGAGACTCCTGTTATTTTATACATGCTCATTCTTATAAAACGTTTGCCTTGTAAGGTTGAGGTATTTTGCTGAGGACTTATTGGGTAGGGCACATCACTGTGTGTGGTGGAACGGGTAAGAGTGAATCACAAACATTCCCCAAGCCCGTTACTGTGACTACACACCTCTCAAACAGAAGCAGGACCTGACTGGGAAGTTTTAGGAGACAAAAGGTAGTAGGGACTTGGGAATTGGAATGAGGTATTCCTCCATACACACACTCTACAGTGCTTTTCTTTAACTTAGTATTAGTATAGTGTCTTATTATTGGCTATTTAGTTCTTTATGTTCTCCATGAAATTGCAAGATTTTTAAGAAAAAACACTTTATTTTGAAATAATTAGAAGTTCACAAGAAGGTTCAAAGAAATGTACTGTACTGTGTACCCTTTCCCCAGTGTTCATATCTTGCATATCTACAATATCAAAACGAGGTCACTGACACTAGTACCACCCATAGAGCTTACTCATATTTCAACAATTATGCATGTACTTACTCGTGTTTGTGTGCATGTAGCTGTATGCAACTTCATCATGTGGGCTGTTTTGCAAAACCAGGACCACAATCAAGTCACTTAAGTGTACCATTATTGCAAGACTCCCTAGTGCTACCCTTTTATGACAACCCCTGCCACCTCCCCTCCCCTCTCACCCAGTCAACCCCTAAACTGTCACCCACCTTTGCAATTATGTTATTTCATGAATGTTGTATAAGTGGATATAAGCAATAAGATATCCTGTTATGACAAACTTCTTTCACTCACCATAATTTTCTTGAGGTTTATCCAAGTTATTGCCCATATCAGTAGTTCATTGCTCTTTATTTCTGAGTAGTATTCCATACTACGGATTTATCACAGTCTGGGTATCACCATACTATGGATATATTCACCCATCAACAGACATTTGGGTATTTCCAGTTTGGGGTTGCTACAAACAAAGCAGTTATGCACATTCATGTATAAGTTTCAGCATGAAGATAAATTATAAGATTTGTAAAGGGATAATAGTGTCTTATTCATCACTCTATCTCCAACACTTTATAAAGCACACAGTAGGTACTCAAAAATAGTTGTCGAAGGAAAGAATGAATGAACTATGCAATTGCCTCTAAATGGCAGAAAATAAAATAGGAGGGAAAATGTCAGCCGAGAGGCCCTGAAAGTGCTCTGGTGTTTCTAAGAGGACAGCAGTGCTCAAAAGGGGGCACACACAGACACACACATGCACACTTCAACTGGAACATTTTTCCAGTGTGTTTGAAATATTGAGCTGCATATTAAGACATTATTTAGATTAATAAGCTATGAATTAACTATTTTTTAAGAAAAAAATTGGGAAAACTCCCAATTCTAGCCAATATAGACTAAAAGAGGCTGGATAAACTCTCATTCTTAGAACAACAATAATAATAACAAAACTCTGACAAAATGCATGAAACAATTATTTTTAAGACATGGGCAATAAAGAACACTAGTCCCTGGGAGATGAAAAGCTAAGGAGGTGAATCTTGTTATTCCCTTGCTTACCATTTTGAAGGTTTTCTGGCAGTGACACATGTAGGGTAACTGAAGAGGTAGGAGGAAACAGCTGACAGAATGGGAGAAGAAGGTAGATACAGCTGCCGGAAGAGAGCACCTGGCAGAGAGGTGCTGCACAGAGAAAGACCTGAGATCGGCAGAGTCCCATTCAGGAATTTAGCAGAGTACTCATCTGGACAAATGTGTGAAGAAACTATACGAGAATGGGTATTCCTTACCCTTAACAAATAATTGGATGTGTTGATCAAAGCCTGCTAACATCACAAAAAGTGAGAGCACCAGCAGTCCTGCCCAGCCTCCTCCAAATAAATTTGATCAAGTTCCTAGTCCTGATTATCAATTAATAGGAAAGACATCGGACAAAGGAAGTTATTAAACAAACCCACAGGAATGCATCAGCCAATATAAACCATGGAAATCTCGACAGCACAAATAATCCAGTGTCCTCAACAAGAAAAATTAACAGAGGGGAAAACCTATATATTAAAGGAGCAGAGAAATATCAACCAATTGCAGTGAATGGATATTGTTTGTATTCTGTTTCAAAGAGTAAAAAGTAATTATAAAAATGTATGTGACAATCGGAAAAATCTGAATACTCATTTTACATATTTGATAATACTAAGGAAATACTGACTTTTTAGATGCAATTCATTTTTTAGATGTGGTTCATATTTTCAGTTAAAAAGCAACTCTTAATCTTTTTAAAAGACCTGTGCAATGTTAAAGGATGAAATAACGTCAGGTCTGGGATTGACTCCAAAATAATCTGGAGTGAAGTGTGAAGTGGAAATGATGAAGCAAAATTGCCCATGAGATGATAGTTATTGAAGGTAGGTGTAGTTGTATGTAAGTTCATTATATTGTTCTCTCTATTTTTAATATGTTTAGAATTCACATAATAAAATGTAGCTACATTTTAAAATATATAAATAAATACCTAATAAATTGAAGTAGTGGTCAAGTACTTAGAGGTCACGGTGCATGTTTCTGAATGAAAACAATCTCTCAGGCATAGAGATATCAAAGGTGATATTTTACGAGGACACTGAAGACTATGATTTGTAGGATTCCCTTCATGAAGACCACATTTTCCCCAGACAAGTCACTGGCTTTTTAGGATAGACATTCTTTTCTGAAAATAGATCTGGCATTATACAAGTTGTTGGCTACCTAACTGAAGACACCAAAAGACATAAAATAAGAACAAAAAACTGGGTCTATAAGGGTGGTTGTTATTTCCTCCTGTTCTTTTAATAAGGCTAGGTTTATGAAAAGTCTAATAGAGAATGTGACTGCTATCCTCCCAACAGCAGCCTCACAATACAATTCATCCAAATCAATCTTGCCATTCCCACATTTCCTGTTTGCTTTTTGCTCTCAACTCCACTCATGCTGTTTGGTATTTTACTTTTGACTTAAGGGAGAGGAATTTCTGGAGATGTCTAGAATTTTTTCAAGTCAAATAATTCATTAGAAAGTATGTTTTATCTAGGATCTGATTGTTTTGCAATAATAGGGACACTCTGAATAGCTTGTCCAAGGTTCTGCCAAAAGAAGAACTGTCCTCTCTCTTCTTACCATATGAATGCTACCCATCCAAAAGGACATGCCCAAATCCAGTAAATGAATTCCCTACGAAGATGAGTGTTGTATCTTGGAATTTAAAAAAATTCCCTCATTGTCTCTAGTTTGGTATACTACAAATAGCCAATAACTACAAAGTCAATTTTAAGTTCTCAGTATATTTTAGGTAATTATTCTGTCTATAATATTAATGTACTAATAATATTATTAAAATAATCATCATGCATCCTAATGTTCATTTTCACTAAATGCCTGAAAAGGTCATGAGAGCAGATTTAAAACCTGATATGTGTTTTGCAAGCAGAGTTGGCTTTGGGGAATCAAGGCTAGTGAGTATTTTTGAAGGCTTGTTACATTTTGGGACTTATTTGCATGGATGTATTGCAGAGTTGCAATTGAACTTTTCAAAATATTTATCACCACAGTTAGAACTTTCTTTAGAGTGTTTTCTTTTTAGACACAGTCTTGTTTCTAGTGGTCATTTGCTACCCCAAGCCTATAAAACAATGTTGTAATGTGTTCCCATTAACAAAATTAAAAACATTCATTTCTGGGAAAAAGTTTTAAAGCAATTCCATTGTGGTGATAACTCAAATATAAAGTAAATATAAAATATGATAATGTATGACAGCATACAAGCTGATTAGAAATTTTTGCATGAGAACATTTTGAATTTTGATGAAAGCAGAACACTAGTAGACACAAGTCACATGTGGCCTATGTAAATTTAAATCAATTTAATTTAAATAATGTTCAAAATTTTGTTTCTCCATTGCACTACCCACATTTCAGCTGCTCAATAGCCACGTGTGGGTACTGGTTACCATTCTGGACAGTGAGTATACAGAATGTGTCCATCATCACGGAAAATTCTATTGAATGACAATGGTCTTTGTTAAAGAGTCCACCACTGATGAATGGATGGCATATATTAATTTACTTTTATCAAGTCATTTTTCTTTTGATATAGGAGGTTGAATTAATCTTATCAAATTTAAATATATTTTCTTTAAAAAATCTGCATTCTAATGTAAATAGTTAAAAATGTGCCGCAGTCATTGCAGTGTAGATTTTCTTTTTTTTCCTCTCCCTACAAGGACAATGGAATCTCAAAAGATTCCATTTCCTCAAGATAGAGAATTATAACATTAGTCAGTCCTCCTCTTCAATTTGCATTTTCTTTCTTTATAAAGACCTATTCTAACCTTGCTCTGCTTCCAAGTTTATCCAGCAAAGACCAAACCTTTATTTTGTGGCAAGGAATTCCTATTTTAGAGGAGAGTAGTTCAGGCCTCAAACTACACTCTTGTGAAATTTGTAACTAGCATTAAAAAAACTCACTTCCTAGCCAGGTTCCCTTACCAGGTGAGGAGGCTCTTACACACTTCCAAAGTTCCAGCAAATTCCTTAGTCTAATACAACTTAGCATCTCTCAATTCAGAAGGAAGAATTTTTGTAACATACATGAAAAGACAGAAACATAGAAATGCATAAACAATGCCACTTGACATCCTTATGTGAGGAAATAGAATGTTCCTGCAGTTAGAAATTGAATATGAGGTTCTGTCTGATTCAGCAGAGAAACTATGAGTGAAATTCTCTCGATCCTTTATGCTTAGAAAGGAATCATGTTGCAGAGGAAGAACAGAAATACAGGAGTAACTAAAGTAAATGAAAATGCTATGAAAAACTCCCAAACCACAGGGCTAAAACAGTTGCACTGAAATACAACTCTTGAAAACCTTGACGAAAAGTAAAATGTCTGTATTTAAAATGCTAGATAAACCATGTAGCTGATCCAGATAGTAAAAAAGAGAGAAAGAAATCCATAATTACATGAGTATAGAGAGAATTTTTAGTATTTTAATTAAAAATAAACAATAATGGTTAATCATTTAGTATTGAAAGATTTGATTTTAAAAGTATATAATGCACCCTGGCTGGTGTAGCCCTGTGAATTGAGTGCTGGCCTGTGAACTGAAGGGTCTCCAATTTGGTTCCCACTTGGGGCACGTGCCTGGGTTGTAGGCCAGGTCCCCAGCTGGGGACATGTGAAAGGCAACCAATGGATGTACCCCTCACACACTGATGTTTCTCTCCCTCTTTCTCCCCTCCTTCTGCTCTCTCTAAAAATATATAAACAAAATCTTTTTTAAAAGTATATAATACAACTATTAAAAGTAATAAACTCAGGTAAATAAATACTTAAAAGAATATTCCAAGCATTTTAGAAATGGATCATTTTGCAGAACAGCATGATGCTTGGAAACTAAATTTCCACAGCAGATTCCATAGTTCAAAAAATTAATTAGAGCCTTGATATTAGCTATGAAAATGTACATTACTTAGGGGGCAGACAAAAAGAAAGGAACATCTCAATTTCCCAAACTTTTCTGAAACAGATTTTGCATCTTGGAAATTACACTTGCTTTCAAGATTCTTTGCATTGTTTAAATTCATAACTTCATCTCTTTGTTCACTTGCACACCTTCTAAGCAACTCAAAAATCCAATAAATCACTATAAATGATTACCAATAAAATATTTTCCAAGTAATTTTTTCTTAACTTTTAAAATTTAAAGAGTTCTATTACAATTAGGTAACTACTTACTCCTGGCACAAGGCCTCTGAAACACTCTTTCTCAAACACTAATGGGCCTTGGAAAAATTTGAAACTCTCAACTCATTAAGACATTGAGTAGCTGTTTTTGTACCTAAGAATGAGCATTGATGGAGACATTGGGCCCAAACGCATAATTTTATGAAATATGATGAAAACATAAGGGTTTTGTTGGGATGCATGTAGCAATCAAGAACCTGTTTCTTTTTAGCTGGCTCCTAAAAATTACCTCCTGTATAATTATTAAATAAAAACACTCACTTATTTAGTACTCAGCCAGCTTTTAAACTCTGAATAAGAGAAGTACACAGTGAGAGAGGTACTTACATGGTTTCCTTGGATACTGGATGATGCCATTCAGGTCTATGTTTTTATCTGAAAGTGGTGCCCTGAGGAGAAATAAGGTTTGGTGAGTGGCTGTTTATATATAGTAAGTAAATAGAAACTTTGTTTATTTTACATAGCATTTTTTTATTTTGACCCAGATTTCTTTTTCTTATCACACCCAACCCTTGTAAAGAACAATAACATGGTAGAACAGGTACTTTGTACAACTCTTTTGAATACCACTTAAGAACTCGTAATTATTAGAGAGAAGCTTAGAATCCTTTGGCTAACTAAGCACTTTACTCCTTGGGCAGCTTTAATATCTGGATACTGTATTTATGTCGGACGCGTCAGTGAACACTGCCTCTCTGCTTTCCTTCAAAAGGAATTGCTCTCCAACCATCAGTAAAGAAATTCATCTTTTAAAAATATCACATAAATGATAAATGTCCTTACCTTAATGAAAGACCAAGAGAATGCCAGCTCTTGCCAGCTCTCGCCAGCTCTTAAACACCCATAGACATTAGCTGCCATTTTAAATGTTGTAGTGGGTTCCTAAGTTCCCAATAGTTTAAGCGCTACGAGCATGCAATTTTGACATTCAGTCTCTCAGAACTACATGCTTTCTAATTTTGGTAGTGTGATTAATCCTCTTATGTGATAAAGTTTTAGCCTTCTAATATTTCTTTGGATCGAAAGGAACAAATGGCAACTAACTTTAATGCTTAACACAATTTAATAACCTGAAATGAAGGAAGTGTGTGGTATGTTTTCATTAACAAGTTTCCAGCCACAATTAATTGAACAAAAACTTGTCTGTTCCAAGATTATTCTTGGAAATGTAGTTTTGAAATCTGTATGAAATAAGGAAACTTGCTTTTTTTACCATATGAAAGCAATCTCAATTTTTTAGGCATGATTTTTGGATAGACTTCTGATTTGATATTTTCCATTTGAACTAGCAGCCTGGGGGCTTGGAAGGGGGGAGGGGAGGGAAGCAGTTCTGTGTTCTTTTGCCAGCACTGACAAAGGTCTGGTTGTCAGTGATACCTTTACAGCTAAATTTACTCCAGAGTGACAGGAACAGGTGCACCTTGGCCTGCCAGACACTTGTGCACAGGGATCACGCATCTTACGGCTTGACGATCAAGGGGGGAAAGCCTGGGTCTCCATAGAAAAGGAGAGGAGGCAAACGCAGCCCAAACTGGGGGGTTTCTCTTCAAAGCCAGCTGGTCTGGCTTTATTCTACAGGAATTTTTTTACCTGTCAGAGTTTGGACAACAAAGCCCTCAGCAGGTGCTGACGGGTACAACTTCCTGGAGAAGCAGAAAGGCACTGGTGAGTTTCAATTGCCAAAATATATTTTTTAATCTCTAAAAGTTTATTTTGTTGTCCTAGAAGAGGCATTGCGGAGGTACCTACATTCAGATAGCTGATGAGACCACTGGAATCAGAGCCAACTAACTCAGCAGTGGGTTTGCGTAGTATAGAAAGTGGAGCAGTTACTATTTGACAGTTTTTTTTTTAACTTTTTTTGAAAAAGTTTCTTTAAAGGAAATATCTTATATTTTTAATGTTGGTCTCTTTCATTACTATCTTCAATATCTGAAAGATGAATTAATTATATGTATGATGTTAGACAATTTAAATAAATACATAAATATTATTTCATCTCTTTTTTCCTAATCCTGCCATCATCTATTGTGAATAAAATGTTATTTTTAAAATAAATCTCCAAGTAAAAATGTGAAATGGCACATGCTCTTTTTAAGCATTTCATGTGTTGGAATTTTTTTTCATGTGTGCATGTGACAGGAATATGAGTAGGAAGAATATTAAATTAATTTTATTTTAATACACTGTTTAAAAACATGTATTGCACAGAAAATTTTATAATTAAAAGTGGAAACATTTCTCATTACTTTAGAAAAAGTTTCTTTAGAGAAAATTCTTTGAAATAAATAATCAAGACAGTTCTAAAACATGTTTTTACGTCACTAATTTCCAAAATTAGTACACTTATATAGTTGGTATTTTTATTTTATGAATTCAAAAGTTTAGGCAAAAATATTTTTTATTTTCAGAATAGGATTTTAATTAATGCAAAACACAGAAAAACGAGAACACATGTTAGGACATATTTTTTAAAAGTTATTTTATTTCAATAACTCATTCTTTTAACCATGCTTCAAACATTTCTCTACAAATTGTTGTATTATAGCAAATTGAAAACATTTATTTAAGCAAGTAAGGAGCTCAAAGCTAGGAACTATACATAGTAAACATATGAAACCATTTTAATAACAAAAATTCCATATTCATAAGCAATATGAGCTAATGAATGTAAAAGACACACAGCATACATTGATGAAGTATGCTATAAATTATTATGCATAAAATCAATTTTCTGAGCTGTTGGGGGTAGAACTGGTGCTTAAGAAGAGAAAGGCCCACCAATATAAATTACTAACACTACGAGACAATTATTTTATTCTGATGATCCCATAGATAATTTTCAATCTACATGTTTAACGCAGTTGTATACTGGGAAAATTATAAGATCTGATTTTTTTAAAATGATCACTATATCTAAAACAAATTACAAATCAATAGTGACACAGATATAGCACAAGTTTATAAGTATCATATTCTTTTAGAATTATAATTGCTGATTAAAATTATGAAATATTTGTGGTTGAAAAATTATCAGAAATGATCCACCTAATCAAAAAAATCTAATATTTAAAAAACATAAACTTGTCTACATTTAATGGACCCATATATTAAAAATTAAAACCCAAACTTAATTTTCATTATAAATTATTATATGTAGAATATGGTTCAGAAAATTAAAGCATATTTTATTTTTAAACAGGAATATGTTGTGGTTTCAAAGTGCTATTTTGTGTAAAATTTTTCTTCGTTATATTGATTCTGACACTTGTATAACCATAGTTGCTAAATTTTTTAGAGAACTTCCTTAGTCCTTTAAAGAGTAAGTATGTACTCCACGCATTTGATGATTTCTTTTTATTTGTCTGGTCATCTAGATACTATATCCCTAAAGAATCAGAGCACTTGCTTTTAGAGATAACGAAATACAACTCAGCTGAACATGCACTCTTCAGAGTCATGTTCAACTGCAGAATTACATTTTTATGTTTTTATGTGCATTACTATTCATTACAATTATTATACTATTTGTAATTCACACCAAATAGAAACAATAAAAACTTCTTCCAAATGATTTTTATGACATTTGTGTATTATTAAAGTGTGACTGAACCTACTAGTAACAATGTCAGGTTTAGGCAAAAATTTTCTAAATAACTAAAACTTATTATTTTAACCACATCTTGAATTGTAAGCTTGACTTAAGATTCCAGGGCATTTTCTTTTAATTATTAGAAGAAGCTTTAATTCATATTTTGACATGCAGCTACATGTTTGTCTTTTTCTGACAAAACTTCAACTTTCATGTCACAAAAATACCTATGCCAACTCCATCAAAATATAAAAATGATTTATTTTAATAGGTCCTAGTCAGAAATTGTGGCTTAAAGTTGCAATAACTCATATGTGCCTGGAAAGGTTAATTTGAAAACATATGCATTTTAAGCAATATTTACAATACATCTTCATGTCTTAAAGCCAGCTTATTTATAATGGAGAAAAATAATTATTCCTCTGATTTATAAAAACATTTGAAAACATTTTGTTGACCTTGTACATTCATAAAAACAATCTTGATTCTCCAGTGACTAACTTCAATAAATTATATTCTGAGTATCAATATATTTAATTTCAAGACAATGAAGTTTCCAGCTAAAATAATTTACTTGTAAGTATTTAAAGAAACAAAAATATTTTGGCAGTTTTATATGTATCTCCTCATTGACCAGACACCTGACTGACAGCTGTCAACTGTCCTTGGGCCAAATGTAACCCAGTAAAGATAAAAATTACATATTACTCATCCCTGTTCAAAGTACCTGGTGCCAGTAGGTTTTCAAATAGGAATAACTAGACTGTAGATATAAAGAAGTAAAAGAGGACTCATTTCAACCACTTACCATTCCTCCTTTGTCATTAACTCATTTCCCCTTCCTTTTCTAATTTATCCAGTTGTCTTGGTGTCCATATCTCACACTTAAAAGATTTAATTTTCCTTACAAGCAATTCAGATGTATGTAACAAGTTTATGTACATGAAAAATACTGGGCAGCCAAGTGATGATGCCCCCACATTTCTTTCAGTCAAATCTTTTTTGCTGCTCATGAAACATTTGACTTCTGGGAAAGCGTCTTCGAAGTTTGAACTGCTCCTTTTAAAGAAAATGAAACAGAAGCACAAATGTGAAACTTACCCAAAGTCACCAATGTGAGGATGTAGATGCAGACTTGGGTCTGTCTCCCAATGTCATATCCAGTGATTCTTTTTCTATTAGGCTTTAAACATATGGACTATAAAACTATTAGTAAAAAAAGAGAACCTGGAAAATTAAAGTGAGTTATATTTCTTTGGGGAACTGTTTTCAGTCATCAAACTTAATACCTTCTTATAGAAATGCACAATTTTATTAGAGCATTTTAAAATGTAGGTTAAAAAGCATAAACATGTTAAAATATTTATGTTATATTATTTTTTTATTCTCTTTACCATTTAGATTGATTTCCAAACTGAAAATATTGATGGTGTATGTAAAACAGCAGAAATTTTTAAAAAATCAGTGCCCATACATGCGTCTAAAAGATGAATGCAAAAATCAAAAGCTGTGATTGAAACTTTTTTTAAGTATTAGGGGATAATTAAAAATACCAAATATACGAAAGCATAAGCGTATGGTTAGTACTCAAGTGCAGAATATATTAAACAGTTCACATAACTGGCTCAACAACTAACCAGATTGTGTATGTGACTACCAAAGTTCTGGGGACTGCAAAGGCCCCACCAGTGTTTCCTAACAGCTCAGAAATCCCGTGACTCAGTAATCCTGTATTAATATAAGTATCTCATATTTATACAAACAATTATTAATTATATTAATAAATATTTTATATTGCTATAACACAATTTGTCGATAATGATATGCAACATACTGATTCAGTCAAGGTCATGAAAATATATTCAAACTAAATACTTAAGTCTTTTCTGGCCCTCCAGGAAAGAAACTATTCAGGAGATATCTATCTTGTTCTGAATTTAAAAGAATTTATCTTAGCCCTGAGCTTTGCAGCAGTATTTGCTTTAAAACCCAGACATATAAATTAATTTTTAAAAGGCGGGGCAGCTTAAAATATTGAAATAGGATATGGAAGAAAATTGTAGACAGGTTTCCCTGCAAAAGACTGGTCTAAAATAATCTCCTGCAGCTCCATAGTACAATTTAGCCACTAAATTATGTATCTAAACTTACAAATGTATTTGCTTATTCCACTACATTTAGTACAAATCAGCATTAGTTTTTCATCGCAAACCATTTAACAATATGCAATAACGGTATGCAAATCAATTGCAAGCAAAATAATGGGTAAATACTATCCATTTCTAACAATTTTGAAAGACAGGAGTGTCATAACAAAGCATGCAAAATCACAAGATTTTCAAAAAAATTCCATTGTCTCCCAGCATCTCAAAGGGATGTCAGTGAAAGTGAATAAGCTGTCCCTTGTCAGTCTTTGAAAGATCATAAATGTTTCCTCTTTAGAGTTGAAGAGTGATGTCCGAAGAGCCCCAAAGCAGAAGCAGCCCACTCTGAGCCGTGGTCTGTTTCACCACTACAAAGCAGCGAATTGGAGTAATTTTGTGATTGGAAACAAGTCATGTAACTGCTGAGAGACTATTGAATAGATGAGACTCTGCTGGGCTATGTGTAAATTTTGGAAAGGAAGTTTTAGTTATCCGATAAGAGGTGTGAGAACACTAGAATATATCGGTGGCTTTCAGTCTGCAACGGTGTGCCTGGCCCCTTCTCTCTTGCTATAAGTAGCCCACCATGCCAGCATTCCAAATAATTAAAACTAACAACAGTATTTAGCTTGTGAAATCAGTGGGCAAAACAAAATCTCTCTGTAATACACTACCGACCAGCTGGCCATATTTTTCCCACTTGGGTACCCTGGTAACAAAATATGGAAGGTCTCACCTTCAAAATTATATTAACATGCAAAGCTCTGGAGGGCTAAGTTAATGCGAAGGACATAATGGTCACTTACTGTTTTTAGTTTTATAACATAGAAGAAAAATTTTTAACAACAAAAAATATTTACCACACTCACTGCTGTAGTAAGCCAGTATAAGAATGTGTCTGTGTAAAGGAAAAATAAAGTTGTGGTAAGGAACAGGAGAATCAGAGAACCCCTCATCTGAAGTGTTAAAAATATCTGGATCCAAGAGAGGTTAATGGCAACAGCTGAGTATGGAGAGAGGTTGAAAGGCTGGAGATTGTAAATAATGCTGCAATGAATATAGAGATACTTGTATTCTTTTGAATTTGTGTTTCAGGTTTAGTGGATAAAACTACTATGGGACATTTACACAATGGAATACTACTCGGCCATTTAAAAAAAGAGAACTAAACCAGTCAGACAAAGACAAATACCATATGACTTCACTCATATGTGGGATGTAATGAACGAACTGAACTAACAAGCAAAATAGAGACAGACTCACGGATAGAGAGCAGGATGACAGCTAGAGGGGTGGGGAGGGGCCGGTGGGTTTAGGAAAAAAGGACTCATGGACATGGACAACAGTGTGGCGATTGCAGGGGCAGGGATAAATGGTAATGGAAAAAATATGATAAACATATTTTGCTAAAAGGCTTGGAATATGGCTCACCATGTTGCCTAGAAGGACCATGTTGTGAAGACACTTTATAATTGCTTGGCAGACTGAGGTAATTACTGAGGCCATAACAAACATTTGCATTGACTGAATGTCTCTTTAGTGGAAAGCCGCATTTCTCAGAAGATCACGAGCAGTGCTAGTCCTGGTTGGAAAGAATCTGAGCTCACAAGTAGCTGGCAGTCACCGAAGCATGAACATATCTGGGGGTGATCAACTGTAGAGGTACCTGGATCTGAAGCCCACTTTACAGGTTTTCCTGAGATCCCAGGATCCCAGGAACATAGTCCAACCAAGAACAGAGCAATCCCTCAGATAAGTAAAGATGACGAATTGTTCAGAAATTTCAGAGAATTATGTCCTCATATTGGTTAATCAGTTTTCTAATTATAGGGGACAGCCTATATGTAGCATGTCTCTTTGCTCATTAACAATATGAACTAATTCAGGCAATGGTGAGAGATATCATTTTGAACTCTCATTCTTCATATGTTGAAAAATATTCACAAACTCAAGTTTACTAAATGTGAAGGCCTTTGCAAATCTTATGCTTACTCTTACCCTAAGACAATGGCTTGCAAGCAAAATGTATCTAGAAACACTCGGGAAACTAGTTACAACGCAGGTGCCTGAGACGATGGGTCAGTGGTCCTGAGGTGGGGTCCAGGAATCTGCATAAACTTTAGGGACTCTGATAAGCTCTCCTCTGCACTAGCCTGTGCTATCCTTGCAAGTCTCTTTACCTTTAAGAGGGTCGATTCTCCCCTACAATAACAAGAAAACTAGCCCTTTAGTTCATTTGTTGAAATTATTTTTATGTGGATGGGGTAATAATAAGGTTCACCCAATACTAATCATAAACCAAAAATTACTCCCAAGTACTACTTGAGTTTCAGGCACTAAATAATACAGCTTACAATATGAAAAGTGGTTTGAACTGACTCTTCAGGAATGTCGTTAAAAAAACAGCATAGACAGTAGTTATGAAAGTTGGTATACATACACATCCAAGTTTTAGAATACTCGATCATCACTGACTTAGAGAGTTCAAGAGGTTATAGACTAGCAATAATGTAACAGAAACCACAGGCTTTATTCTCCTGTGTGTGAGTTATTTTGTGGCCACTGGCTGCACAAAGTAGAATCTTACAGATACATAAATTTGAGGTAAGAATGTGTAGATGGATAAACATAAGTCCTTTGCAAGTAATAGATAAACAACACAGCACATGTCTTATTTGCTGTGTGTTCATCATCATTGTAATCAAAAAGTAATTATAATGATAATAACAAAAATAATCACAGAAGCTCTTCTCTAACTCCATCATCTATAGTATATATCAATTGTTTAGAAATAAGCTCCTTTGTTAGCAGTGTTTTATTTTGAAGTGATTCTGATAAATAGAAAAATATTGTATCCTATGGTCTGAAACAGAAAATGTAACTTCCAAAGCAGTGAAAAAGATTTGGATTAATTGTTGATAAGCAGTTGTTTGTGTGTATGTGTGTGTAACTTAGTATACTCAGTTTATAACTGAAAATAAAAAATTTACAACTAAAGATGGAGCAGAAAAGATGAGGAAAGGAAGGGAGTAAAAGAAAAAATCAAGAAAGTGGAGAATATAGGAGTAAATCTACTAATTAGGCATTTAACTATTATAAAGGGGGTGGGAAGGAACAAGAAACTTGTAGAATATTTCTTACCCCTCCTTAAGTAATATTCAAAATCTGTTACTTAGAATCATATTTCTCCATTTCCCAATCTCTTCAGAGAGATAATTTTAATATAAAGTGCATTCCATTTGATGTGGATACTCTGTATTTACAGGATCAATGCTATACAAACTTAGGACCTGTTTATGTGCCCATCTTTGCACATAGGAAGATGCTTTATCAGTGATTTAACAGAGGAGATAAAGGGAAGAAAGCATTTTGCCCTCGAACCTTGAACTTCTACCCAGCTTTTCCAAACTCTTCCCTTCATCTGGGAAGCAACACATATTGTCCTCATAAAGTTTTTATATCCCCTTCAGGATGTTTCTGGAGAAGTAATCACTAATTATATCTTTGGTGGCTTTGGGGTCGGGAGAACAGAGGGGGAGCACACAGAATGAGACCAAGTGACAACACATAGTAGCTATGGCACAAGGGACATGCAGCAACATGTGTACCTCCTATGCAAAGAGGAAATAAAAAGAAGCTACAATGACACATACTAAAATGTACAATATTTTTAAAAATATAAGGAGACATATTTTCAGGGAGCATCATGATATCTTGCTGATAGAGAGCTCATCTTCCAATCCCAGGCTCTTCAAAAACAGTAACATTTCTTTTTCAAGTAAGAGCCAGGTTTCCCGTGGGCTTGAACCCAGGGCTTACCTATTTGCTGGCCAACGGAGCGGCTGCAGTGGGCGAGGGACCAGAGACAGGCCAAAAGACTCCTCCCCAGAGCATCTCCTGACCAACGCAGCAGGGAATTTGTGGAATTTTGTAGCCATGGATGCTCCTTCAGATTTGAACTTTTTTCAGAAAACTTTTGAAAAGAAGTTCATTTAAAGAAGTAACACGTTAGTACGTGTCATGAAGCAAGCTGTTGGAGTGACTGGCTCCTCTGGTAGGACATAGTCCAGGAGATTCTAAAAAATATGAAGAGGCTGCTGGGGAATGAGAGGACCTTGTAGGTCACACCGGTGAAAGGCTGTGAGGAGGTAGACACACTCAGTGAAGAGATGTTATTGACTCAGAATTGCTGCTGAGTGAGGGGAGCACGCCCGAGGAAAAAGGGTAAGAATAGGGAAGTTGGTGACACATAAACAAGCTGCAGCAACCTTACCACTTCGCCTGTACCACACAGATACCATCAATTTAAAAGGAATTAAAAACTCAGATTGAATAGGAAGCCACTAATGCTATGTACTTATGCTAAGGTTCCTTACATGTAAGTGTGAGATTATGTAATCAATAAGCTATTTAGAAGATGTCTGATATAACTACAAAATAAAATCTTTTAGCATTATTCTGGGCAAATGAATATAAAATTATATTCCTAAGTCTGACAAAAATCATATATGAATACAAAAAAGTTTCTTTAAAAATAATATTATATGGGCAAGGATATTACACTGACAAGGATAATGTAAATTGACAATCCTAAGATGTAAAACTTCTTTGTATAATATATGTCACAAATATGTTTTATGTTTATGTCAAATATAAAATGCTCTTTTACAAAACAAAAGGTACTTTGAATCATGTAAACTGATGGAAAGGAAACCATCTGAACTATTGTTAGATAACTGAGACATTTGAGATATTTTTCAGGAATATGGGCTAGTCCTTAAAAATGCAATAGTACAACAATAGCTAACATTTATTGAGTTTTTTCTACATGCCCGGAACTAAGTGGCTATGGAAGTACAATATCTTGTCCTCTTCTCGCTAAAATTACCAACCTGGGTAGCTACTGCCACTGAAGGAAATTTTGCAGCGAGGACATTTAGGAAGTTAAGGTCAAATTGTTATCAGGTGTCTGAGTCTGGATTCTAAACCAGGGTCTCTGATTTACCCTGCTGTGCCTGTTGTGCATTCTTTGAAAAGGTGTTTCCCCCAATATTCATTCATGATGTATAACTTTTAATTAGTGAAACGGATGTTTTAGAAAATTATCAGACCTTTTAAAAGCGTTACTCAACAAACTGTCTCATTACAGGCTACACATTCTTATCAGAGATACCCTTGAAATTCCCCTTTTGTATCTGCAATCAGTGTCAGTTTATAAACCAGGTATCCGATAAACTGCTGTTTTGTATGGATGTTGTAGCTGCTATCAAGCACTTGCTCACTACATTTGATCTGGATTTAGTTTCACCAACAAATTCATCCTTAATGATAAAGATTTGCCAACAATAACACTGGTCTTAAGACTGCATGGCAAATTCGAAAGAGATGTGACTTACCCAAAGACAACACTACTGAAATATCAAGCAAATAACCTCCTGAAGTGTCTACCTTGAAGAAGATAACACATGTTTAAACAGGTATTTCTGAAATACCGATGATATCATGTGCATCTCAGATCATCCCTGTAAGTGTGCAAAGGCTGTGAGTAGAAGGAAGCAGTAGAGCACCACGGCCAAGGGCATCTGCTGGAAACCTGTTGTCATGTCCTTCGTCTCGTACTTATGAGCAATGTAATCCAGGGCAGGTAATGTCACCGCTCTGAGGTTTAGTTTTTAAAGTCAGTAAAATGGGGAGAATGGTAGTGCCTGTCTGAAAGGTTGTTGTTTCAATAAGAAGAAATAAAGTTTATAAGGCAGTTAATAAAATGCAATTAAATTAATTAAAGCAGTTAATACAACACTGACAAGCGAGTGGCCATTAAATGTCAAGTACTTTCAACCTATTTCTTTCAACCCACATTTTAAAATGACAGTATTAGTTTTTCACATATAGTACAAGTATCACTGCATTATAGATACGAATATTATTGATAAAGAAATATGTAACTGCAAATTTAGTTTTAAAAATCACCTACAGGATATTAGACGTTTTTGCTTTGGGTTTTTGACTCAGTGAACTGTATACACTGGTTAAAAAATAGTTTTAATCACTGACTTAAATCTAAGAGTCCTATTACATGCTACTTTTAATTTTCACCATATTCCAAAATAATTTAGAGACTTCATTTCAAATAATAAAAATTAATTCTCTCTATTCATAGTAAATTAGAATATGGGTATAATTATGTATTGGGATCATATAAATCTATGCACGATCTTGCCTTCTTGAAAAATTAAAATGTTATATTCTTTTGTTTTAACATTGTAAATAAAATATTTAAAAATTATTGTGTAAGTTTTCAGCTAAGTTAAATACCATCATTTGGAAAATAACCTACTGATAGAGAGGAACAAGGTACATTTTGCAGTGTGGTGGCTTTATTATCTCCTTTCTAGACTCTTTTTGTCTTAATTTGGTATTCTGCATGGGAAGAGTTAGTATGAATACCAGATATAGGAATCATATACATCCCAAGTGAGACTTTATTAAAACCAAAAATGAAAAATGTCTACACTTTCTGTTTTTCAAAAGCAGCAAACAGTCCCTAGGCCTAGCTGTGATGTTGATCATGCATCCAATAGATAACTACTTCTAGGTCCCTTTCCCACAGAATGCTCTGTTAGGCAATCATTCCATGGGCTACCCCTTCCCAGCAGGCCCTGCCCAGCACTGTTGCCATAGATGGCCATCAGACATTGGGAATGACATCAGGAGATAATCTGAGCAGGCTCTGCCCTAAAGAATTCAAGTTAGCAGGAGACTGAAGATATCAATGTCTTCTTGGCTCACAACAACATTCCAAAGGTCATCCAGGGTGAAAAGAGGATGAACTTGGAGTTTCCAGGGCCTTTTCAATGACCAGCAGCTAAAGAGTACAGGGGGCATCCCTCGAGAATAAATAAGAAAGAGAGAAAGAGAGAGAGAGAGAAAGCCAGCCTGAAAGTATTCAGGAGGCACCGTGCCTGTGAGAGGGAAATGAGACAATCTCTAGCCATTAAATCAGGGAATTTTAGTATTGAAGAGATCCCTACCACTTAAAGGTGAAACTCAAGAACAGTTCTCATCCTAAATCAACTCCCAACCCTCTAACAACCTACTTCTCCAACTTTTCTGTTGTGACAGCTCCAATACGGGTGAATATGGGACTTAATGATATAGAAGTAGAATTTCTTTGCCGGAGAATAAGAATGGCTAACTTTTACTGCAGTTAACCAATTTCCCAGCCCTGTGCCTACACCGAGTAACTGGTTTAATCCTCATAACAAAGGCTTGAGGGTAGTACTTTATGTTCAAATTTTATATAGTTGAGGAAACTGAGGCAAAGGAAGGGTCAGTAACTTACCCACGATCATAGAACTTTTGGCCACATACTGCTTCCTGTGCAAACCGACCTTTTCAGTAGTTAGCCATGGAGACATTGGGGCCTTCTAGCACATCTGTAAGCACTTGAAGAATTAAAAGATTTTCTCTTAGGTTATTAGATTTCAGGGGGAATGGGAAGAAGCCTTTCTATTTTGAACCACATGGAATTGTAAATTAATAAGAGAAATAAAGACAATAATTCAAATATGCTTCAGCTCAGGGGAAACCAAGCTTTAAAATCTATTTTACTGTTGCTATTTTAAAATTATTTATTATTCATGAGTTCTCCTATCCCAATCCTTAAAGGTCCTTCATTAAGGGTTAACATTAAACCTCATAAATGACCAAATTAATACCAAAAATTTCACCTTCAAATAACAATAAGAAATATAGGGGATAATCGTTGCAAAAACCAATCACTCAAACAAGCAAAACACTGAAGTTACAAAGTTAATGTTTTGTCTCTGAATCTTTATGATGCATTCTATTGTCTTATATGTCTCAGATAGTATAATATATAATTAAGCTTTGTTCATGTTATTAACACTTCTGGTCAAATTTCACCCTAGTAATATCAGTCATAGATATGATCAATGTACCTAATAATATCTTCATAGAATTTGAAGATTATACTTTGCTAACAATTCTCACCTTATGTAACATCTCTCTTCCCTGACCTTAACAGTGCTTTCTAGCTCTTACTTTAAAAGAGTAATTCCATTTCCTCAGAATTTTTTAAGTATAAGTAAGCATGATGTTGTCCCAACTGGTCTCGTTAAAAAGGCACGATGTGAATCTATGACACCACCCATAATGCACTTTTAGTTTGAGAGACATTGGTATCCCAAAAGGAATTTCTTCTTAGAAGAATGGTTAAGAAGCATTTTCTCTTGTAAATGAGCATTTCTATATAAAATCTTAGGCTAGGTCATCTTTCTGTAGAGTTCATTTGTCTAAAGAACCGCAGGCAAGGTGCCCTAGTCTAGCACAAAACATGCTAGACCCTGTCAGGTAACTTTATCATATTTGCAAATTTACAACCTTATTTAGGGGCATAGCTAACTGCTCTGGGCCACACTCACCTTCCTTGTAAAAAATCAGGTGCTTGTGTAGTGCTCCCTAGTATCTCTTTTGGCAAGAAAATACTGAAATTCTGACTTTAAACTTTTCACACTAGTGCCAAGAAATGCAAATACTGAAGTGTCTGGCTGGTGTCATAAAGCAGGTTATTCATTAAAAATTCTATAGCAGCACACTCCAATGGAACTTTATGCAAAGATAGAAAAACTGTCAACATTGCCTTCAAATAAGGTAGCTACTAGCCACCCGTGACTACTGAGTGCTTGAAATGTGACTAGGATAATTGAGAAACTGAATTTTAAATTTTGTTTAATTTTAATTAACTTAAACTTGAAGAGCTACATATGGCTACTTTGTACAATTGGTAGCAGCTTATAGCTTTAAGAACATGGCAATTGTAAACATTTGACACCTTTGATTTATTCAGCAGAGTAGTCTAGAATGCGTTTAGAGCACTGATCTTTCCACTACGCTTGGTACCCTTAGTACTGTTCCACACACAGATCAAAGAACAGCCTGGGCTGTGATGGCATATTTGCAAAAGATCCGTGGCTCTGTTCTCCCGTGCTAAAAAATGAAGGAGGATGGAAGGCGAAGGGAAGTTGAGGGGGTGGGGTTCTCCCTAGCATCTATTTTCTCGTTGAGTTTGTGGCCTTTCCCTAGCCAAAGCGCGCACAAACCCACTGAGGCAGCTTAACTGCTAGAGCCAGCTGTTGGCTGTTAGGTTTTTTTTTTTTTTTTTTTTTTTTAATAATACTGAAGACCCTAAGAGCTTGGGCTATAAAATCCAGCTTCGGGACCCCGCCCTTTCCTATTGGCCTGTCTCGTGAAAAAACGAGGCAGGCTGGTGTGGGACAAGGGGGCAGCTGGACCTGCGGGTACCAGTCTCCCTGTCCCAGGCTCGCAAAATGCTAGAAGCTTGTGCCCTCTTAGCGGCCCGCGTGCTAGCGCTTTGTGCACAGTGTGTGGGTGTTCATTACGTGCGTGGCTCCGCGCTCATCTCCAGCTCTTGAGAGTCGTCTTTCGCTAGTCTAAAGAAAATATCCCCAAGATCACCAAACCAGACTAGTAAGGCAATTCCCCTGACACCGACACCGCCCGTTTCCAAAGCCAAAACATCACCGTTGCGCCCTCCTCCATCCCCCAGAACCCACCACGCGGCCTCTTCACCGAAGCGCCAGCGGCTTCCCCCTCAAGCTGTGAAATCGCCCCTCTGGACACAAGCTGCCACCCCCACCGCCAAGAGGCAACCCCCTTCCGCGCGCCCAGGCCCAGCAGGCCCCCAGAAGGGCTCCAAACCCGCCTGCTCCTCGCCCGTAGCGCACGCACGTGGCCCACTCACCCCCTACTAGCTGCCTCCGAACTCTGGAAGCACTCCCTGATGGGAAGGAGCCTCCGCCCATCAACTCCTTCTGCCAGGAGAAAAGTAGGAGGAAGGGGGGAGGAAAGCAGAGCCGGGCAGAACGGAGTATAAAGGTACTGAGAGCGGCATTGAGGGGAGGACCCGTAATAATCGGGTGGCGTTGTGGCTGCTGTGCCTCCGCTGAACGCCCAGCAAGAGCGGATTCACTTTCCACAAAAATCACATGGAGGGATTGTTGCTGCCTGCAATCAATAACTTAGGGGAGTGAGCTGCTGAAACCAGAGGCGTCCCCCATCTGGGTATTTAAGGGGCCATCGGGACTGAGTCCCAGCCCTCTGCTTTCCAGACAAAGAAGTGAGCACCAAAACGCAAGAGGAGTTTTTTAACCCCCACCCGATCCCGGTAAAGATCTTTAAAAAATAAAGGGCACACACAGAGAGAGGTATCTAGAAGAAATAGAAGAGGAAGTGTGAAAATCCATTCTTTGAATTGAAGGTTCCTGTGGTATTTCAAAAAATGGGATGGAATCAATGTTGCCATGAACATTTAACAATTTTGTAGGTAAAGGTAAAGTCCATTAAATTTAGCCGTGCATATGGATACTTTTTAATCAGCCACACATTCACAAGGAAATTACTGATCAAACCTTATTTGGGCACACTGATCGGGAAAAGGAAGAAATGTATCATAACTTGTGGTGGCATTTTTAAAGACCTTAACATATCTCTCAGTTATTGTTCATGAAGATTGCATTTCTGTAATGTGAAAAGGCCCTGGAAGATGTGTATAATGATCCCAACTTAATAGACTGTAAAACCAAGCAGATTCAGGGGAAAGAGAATTCACCAGGACACCTGGTACCGACTACCAGTCACCAAGTTGAGACTAACTCACTGTGGGCCGAAGCCTAAAAGAATAAACTCAGCTAACAGTCCTGAAATAAAAGTGGCCAAAAATTCTTCATTTGTCCTTGACTTCAAAGCAACTTAAAAATAAAAATAAATCTTAGGATGTCATACCAAATATAGAGATTTCATAAATCTTCATGACTTCAGTTGAAAAGTCTTCTTGCTAATAACGAATGAGAGGATGGATATTGACATCATGGTCTGGTATGTCTGAAGGCTGGGAGCACTGGACCCATTCTGAAGGCAAGGAAAAAGTTCATTTCTGTTCTCAAACTCATAGACAGCTAGTTCCAAACAGACGAGGACACAGGGGCATTTGTCTGTGCTTGTTCACTTAAACAGTGCTTGGAAGGATGAGGTACTTTTGGTGATAGAATTCATAAAGGGTACTGACTCTACATCACCAATCCCAAAGTGTTGAAAACCGGCCTTTAGGCAACGTATAAACTAAGCCCATTCAGCAACTTCATTTGCAACTTTAGTATCCCAATTTGACAAATTTTTTTAGTTTGGAATATCACGGATTTGACTATCTTCCTTGTTGTTCTTTATTAGATATAAAATTAAAGGTACAACAAACGTAGGATCTCTAGACATAAAAGATATGATTACACCTTGGCTTGCAATAACAAATCCTTGGTGTGTTGCAGATTCTCAAACATAAGCAGTCCATATGGTATACACTGTGCATGTGATAAAGCTGTACCTGAAGAATTTTTAAAATTTAGATAGTTGGCACTATTTATGTTAAAGGTTATACATATTACCACAATTTAATGATAATTTTATTTCCGTTATACTCAATCCCCATTCATTTGGTTTAATACTAGAATTAACATTAATGTTCCTCAGATTAGAAGTTTTAGAAATAAATTTATTCAAGTGTACTTTAACAATCAACACTCCTTTAACATTTTTTAAACTGTATACCTTGTTGTACTTACATATTTTCAGGTGCCAAAGAAGAGTTGCAAACTGTGAAGTAACTTCTATGAAGAGATGAAGTGAAGAATGGAAGGCAAATGACTGTATGTGCATGTGGTGAGTGCTTAACATTTGTTACATCACCTTCCACACAGTTAACTCCTAAAGGTAAAACTGACGAACTCTTTGTCACTAAGTATTTGTGATATAGACATGTATAAAAATGATAAAGAGTTATAAAACCATTATATTCTTTATATGATAAGCATTTTGTGTAAAGCTCATGTTGCCTTTCAGGGCCTATCTTTGCAAGTCCCTTTTATGATTAATCCATTTCAGGGAAACTTATTCATGTCTTCTTTTACTATTAAAAAAGTAATATTTTTAATGCTATTGGAATTTGTATCTTACTATTTTTCATGTTTTCCTGCACTCCTACGTTGAACTACCGGGTCTGTGTTGCAAGTATGCTGTACAGTTTAATACTATACAGTGTATCATATAGTTGAACAATCTTGAGAGGTAGATAAATCTATAGCCTTTCTTCATCTTAGAGTAGGTTTCTGTGGCAACAGTCCAGCTTACTTTAAAATAATTTTTTAAAACTCACTTCAAGAGCTACACCCAGTGTGTGCGAAGCTTGAAAGCAGGCAGACCCAGCGCATGAGGTTTTAGTTGACTGCTGATTCAATGCAGGGAAGTAGTGAAGAGAGGAGGATGGAGTAAATTGGTATGCAACCCTGAACAGAAATTAGACATTAGCTTTCCCTAGACTGTAAATCCTGAGGATCATGCTCTCTGGAACTTCTGTGGCACTTTTAATATGTTAATAAATAATTCTTTTGTGGGAAAGTCAAGTTAATATTTATTTACATGTATAAGAAAACATAGTAACTATTTAATGAAGGAAATATTTGGTGACTGGGGGAGAAAGCTGGTTTAAATAGTGCATCAATCCCAGACATCATTTTCTCTTAAAGGGAGTGTCACCTTTTACTTAACAGTATAGGCCCCGAGCTTCCGATTGGCTTTAAAGGGTGTAAAAATTTTCTACTTTGCAATCATAGAACTGGAATAGACTGGAAAATTCATTTAATGCGTAAGCAAACTGAGATCAGAAAAAATAAAACACATTCAAGGCACCAATCTTGAACCAGAGAATCCAGGCTTCCTAATACCTAGTACCAGCTTCTTCATACACCGGAAATTATTCTGATCCTATCCGGGTACCATTAGGTGGCAAGGATAAGGATGATTTTTTTAAGCCCTGATATATTTAAAGAAGAATATAAGTACATTTTGGATTTACCACTTTGTAGATTACCAATGAATCATTTTAAATCCCAGGTGATTCTAATGTATATTTCTGTACAACCTTTTTGTTCTGCTTCAACAATAAAAGCTCATTGGAAAGAAACTAATGCTAATATTAACTTAGTGTCATGCATAATTAAGAAGCTAAATCTTCTGAGGGGAATATCTTGTATTTTAGAAGGCCAGTTGAAATACATTCCAGATCCAAATTATTTTCAAATTATCCATAGTGTGAAGTTATATATACTTTTGAATGCTTGTGCTATCATTGATAATTATAGGTTTGTTAAAATGTTTATCGTGAAATGATCCTTAAAAATGATATAAGGTAAGATAGTTTCTTTTTGAAAGAAAACAATATAAAACTGAAGTATACTGTGATAAAAACTCTCTATGATCCATCATAAATAGTATGGTTGAAAGTCATGAATTGCCTATGTCCATTTGCTCATGTCAAATAGACTGTTAAGGGTTTATTACATTAATTTCAGGCATTACTGCAACAAGCTTAGATATTTCTGCAAATGGTTTGTCAGAACGTTTGTGAATCTGGAAAAAATTCATTTTTACCATCATATATAGACATATTTTAGTATTCAAAATGTCAATGCACCTTTAAACTTTTGGATTTTTTTAGAAGTTGTAGGTGTGTGTACCTTAAATGAAAACCTAACACAGATAACCTCTACCATATTATTAAAATGAATTCATGGTACTAGCAAACTCACTATGTGAAAAACAAACAAGCAAACGTAGAGTGTAGATACCAATTTGAAAGAAATGATACTATCTCAGATGGTTCTTGTTTTGTGACAGTTTGCCATGCTTTCCTATAATAAAAGCAAGAGTTTCATCTTAGCTATGCTGATAGTGATGAGCTAGAAGCCTGAAGTATTCAGATCTAGTTGTACTTGCCTGTAAAATCAACCTTCTCCTTTCAAGTTAAGCCTTGGGGCACAGGCTTAAATGTTGAACCTACTCTTCTGAAAAAAGCTACTCACATCAAATAGCCTCAACAATGAAGGAGGAGGCTTTCTGAATCACATTGTCCTCCCACATTAAAATAGTCTAGAGGCACAGTACAGGACTTGAGAGGAAATGCAACTAGTCATTGGGTTAAATACACAGTGCTGAAAGGAATTTTTAAAGTGAGGAAATAACTTTAATTAGCTAGATATTTCAGTATACTCCTATTGTCTACTCTTGAATATTCCGTGTCTTTATTTTCCCAGTGTATTTTCCCTTCTACCTTTTAAAATGTTTTAATTTGAAACATTTTACATAACCTGCAGTAATACAGGCATGCAATCTTGTCTTTTCACGGTTTGTGTATGAGGTGCTGTATTTTATCTTTGGTTTTATTGTGTGTGGTGTAATTTGGCTAGGGAGGGGGGTACCCAATCTTTAGTAACCTTTCCTAAATCTTTAATATTAACTTATTTTTTTTAAACTTGAACATAGGTAGTATCTTCCTTATCAGTCTCTATTTCTGCTTCCTGTGCAGCTGAAACTCTTCAGGATAAGTGAAGTCATCAGCTATCGGATAGGAAAGCTTAATGCATTTGGGAAGTTGGTTTGGTTTACATGTGAATGCCCTGGATAAAATCCAATAAGGTGTGGAAGAGATAGAGTGGGAGACGGGAGGGGGAAATATCTGAGAAGGCTGTCGCTGTGGTAAATATTTTCAAACTGATTAGAAAGTTCATGGCCCCGCGATGAGGTCGAGATTTCAAATGTAGTCATTATTTTATCATTTTGTACATTAGTAACACTTGGGAAGCATTTGGGCTAACTTTCTAGCCCTCCAACCTCTCAGGGCCGAAAACCGCGCGTTCTGGGCATGCAGGAACAGCGCGCTGGGATCCAGTGCTGTAGACCTCCTGGACAGTGGCTTCAACGCGTAAGTAACACAGGAGCGCTCGGACGGTGGAAGAATGAAGTGGTTAACGCGTCTCCAAACCGGAGAAAAGTCACAAGAGCTACTATTAGGGTGGCGCTCCTATTGGTCAGAGGAAAGATCCGGATTTTAGAAGGACTTTCCTGCTGGCTGGCTCACAGCGTCCCCGGGGAGCGAGCGCGCAGCAGCCGCGGGTGACTTGGTTTTTCGAGAGTCCTAGGCGCCCCCAGGCAGTGAGCAGGGATCCGCTGCTCGCGGTGTTGTCTTCATTTCGTGCAATAAAGAATTGTCATTAGGTTTGCGTATGGCATGTGCCGTTACCCCACCGTAAAACTAAAATTAGCAAAATGTCAGGAATGGAAAGATTGATTCACCAAGATGCAATTATCATTTAAAAGTGCTTGATTGAGGTACTGATGTTCAGTGATTTATTCTGCATACCATATACATAATTAAAGTAGTGTA